>OX459110.1:8231969-8514469 GCA_949775045.1 Metridium senile | reverse complement strand
ACATTTTGCGCTAGCTTTGATGCAGCTGTAGAAAACGCACGTTTGGCAGTAGCCAGTCGGAGCTACGCAGTAAACTGGTACGCACTGCATTGTGGGGCTGTTTTGAGGGACGCTACTAAAACATTGCCGCTAAAGACCATCAAACCGAGTGAATGTGTGAAAACTAAAACAAAATTAGATCACTATTAACCTTGTAACCAAGAAGGCAGTACTTACGTACCCAACATTTCCACTCAATAAATCGACGATCTATTTATCTAAATTGTCGTTATTGAGTTATTGTCTCTAAAGAAAGAAATAAAGACAAAAGTTGATATGTGATCTAAATACAACGAGCAAAGATATAAAAGATAGGTCGAAAGCCAGAACGTATTAAATCAACCTCTGCAGCGTGTAGCCAATCATTTACCAGCTCCGAGATGGCCAATAAGTCTCTGTTCTATACAGACAACTAGATTATTTTAAGGCCCTGAGTATTATTTAGGGCCCGAACCTTTTCCCGCTCGTTAGCTCAGCGTTAACCAACTTACAATAAGGATATATACTCGAACCGTGAACACTTGACTGTTTATGTTATTATTTTCTGAACCTTCTTCTGCTTCAAAACCTCTGAGTGAGGATATGTACACTGTAAAAACGGCTGAGTAGATACACCTCACTATATTGAGTTAATCATGCATCCAGGATGACACTTTACTATAAGTAGTGAGTTAACCCAACTCTATATTGAGTAAACCCAACTCTATAGTGAGTCAAAGTGAAGATAAACTCAACATATTGAGTACATTGTACTCAATGGCCGTCTATACATTTATGTTTACTCTTGATAATGATTTGGGTTACCCTACTATAAAGTGTCATCCTGAATGCATTGATTAACTCAATATAGTGAGGTGTATCTACTCAGCCGTTTTTGCAGTGTACTACAAACCGTGAACACTTGACTTTTTATGTTATTATTTTGTGATTCTTCTTCTGTTTCAAGACATCTCAAAATGAAGCAGTGAGTTCAAATACACTAAGTGTTCATAATACATCATATTAAAAATTTATTCGCTTAAGGGATTTCGGTGGGTTAAAAACAATACAAAAAAACTAAAAGTGTTCATACCTCCGAGCATCCTCACCGTGTAAAGTAAGCCAGGTCAAATAGCCATCAGGATTTACTTTCTTGCTTGTACGAACCTTCAAGGAAAACCCTTTCACTCTAACACCATCACTTTCTCTATGACGTTTGCACCATACTTTCACTTTCGTTTTTATTATTATTGTTAATGTAAATCACTCGTGCATGTATAACCAATAAATATTGTTGAGACTAAGAATTCGCGGAATATTTTGATACAGTGTTAAGCGCTGATCGTCTTTTAATATCAATCGTTCAAGAGAACTGAGTAGTTAAAGTTTTCTTACAATGTATGCTTGTAGAAAAGAGACAATTATCGTCGATGGAATGGCAGTCCAAAAAGAGACCGCAGTGGTGGCAACTAACGAAGGGTAAGCTTCTTACACATGTACATGTTTCTCAGTTGAATCAAGTTATAGTTATAATACTGTAAATATGCATATATGCACTGCTTGTAAAGAGCAAGTTTTTCTCTTGCAGATAGGGGTCAGCAATTTGTCTTTGACAACATTTTCTGGCAATCAGTTCATTGCTAGTGAAGACGATCAGCATTAAGTTTTCGTTGACAAATAGGGTCAGCAATTTTCCTTGCATGGACAATTTCATCGCTTAGTAAATTTGCCTATTTTTTCTTGGCTATTTCATTGCTCGTAAAAAAACACACAAATCTTTCCTTGACAAGTCATCTTGAAAATATCATTGCTTGTTAAAACGACAGCTATTTTTCCTTAACAAGTTTTTGCTGCTCATGTAGACCGATAAACAAGTTTTCATTACTTTATAAATGTCCAATATTCTTACATCATTTCCCCTTGTCGTCCATCTAGTAGCCTGCCTGATGTCCAAAACAAAACTACGTGGTTTGTGTTAGGTTGCATACATGCTATCCACTTGTCTACCTGACCTATTCAAATTGTTTCTGTGATAAGTGATTGTTGGAAAACGGCTTCCTTGCTGTTCACTGAAGATGACGAACAGGCTGAACTCTGGAACTCTTTACCTCTATTTATTAAAAATATCTCTTCTATTTCGTGGTTTAAAACTCTGCTTTAAACGTATTTATTTAAATCAGCGTTTAGTATATAATATTTTTCTTAGTTTCATAGAGTTTCATAATCAGTTTTTATTACAGCGCCTATTAATATTATTATTTAATATTATTATTTCCGCTTTTGTCAATATTTGTGTGTGTCTCCACAATTAGTAGGGGACTTTTGTCTTAGTATTATTATGTGATTGTTTATTATTTACGAAATCCTTTACACGAAATCATGCCAGCTCTTTCTTGTGAAGGAAGAAGAAAATGTGAGGTAGGAAACATTGTAGATGCAAACGAACTGACTCTATTATTCGCCTGTCTTTAGATCTACATGTATGTATTTTTTAAATGTTCTAATATTACAGTGCGAATCAAAAAACTTTGGGCATTCAGAAATATTTCAGAAATTGTGTAATGTAATTGAATAACTTGAAACAACTCTCTAACTGCAAGACGTTTGACTGATTTGTAGACAGATAAACTTTGTTTAGTTAGAGAGTCGTTTCACATTGTTCAACGAACAATAAAAAGATACTAAAACATTTATCGATGTCCACGGTTTTTAGTTTTGCACTGTAATATATGTTTAATACTTCTTGATTTATAAAGATGTGTTTTGAAATTCTTGTAATTTCTTCATACTATTAGGCATACTTCTTTATTGATGAAGATGTGTTTTTAATTTCTTGTAATGTTTTCATAATATCAGTCATAGTTTTATAATTATTGTGAATAGTCATGTTCTTAATCATTTTACATGTTAACTTAAAACATCTGTTGTATGTATGGTTTTGCTATAAAGACTTATCTTTATTTCATGCTGAAAGGCCGATCGACAAAGCTCATTTAACATCCAGCTATTTGAAATGTCATCATTAGCATATTTTACTTCCGTGTGAAACAATAACTTCACGGTTTGGTGCTGTTTTTATCAATTGTAAATAATACATTATTTATTAGTTTTAAACTTTTTAAGTGACTTATGTTCTGGAGTTTTGTATTCCTCAATGTTAATATTGTTGTTTGTACTGTAGCAAAACTTTTAAAATCAATCTTATCTAGGTAAATCCTTCAAAGTGAACTAGCAAATCAGCGCGAAGTAAACATGCATAACTTGTTAGCGTCACCCCGAGGGGAAAACATTAGTGCGTTAATTGGTAGCCTGACTGGGGTAGGGTGCTTTCTATGATTTTGTAATCCATCGAAAACCGCAAAACCGGAAAAGAATGGAAACATCTATAAAAACTTTTAACTATACCAAATGCAAATGATAAAATGACAAATGATATTTTTCTCATTAATCTGTATTCCAACTTTTACACCGAACGCAATTCTCAAAACTTAGCTCAGTTGGATTGCCGTCTTGCAGATATGCATGGTTGACTGTTAAAAATTCCTTAAATATATTAAATGATATTTATTTTTAAGATAATGTTTATGATATGTGTAGTTGTAGTAGTTGGGTCAAGTAGCTACAACATAGAAGGAGAAACAAAGCGTGGTGTGTATGTTAAACAAATTATGTTTCTTTTAGATTCGTTACTCTTGAAGTGACTTCACTGGAAACACAAAATCCACAACCAAGGCCGCCTATTCGAATTCCTGCCGCCAGGTATGTCAAAAAAACCTTTTAGCACTGCAAAAAAAATGTTAAAAAAAAATCAAGTAAGGAGGGGAGAGAAATACAATAAAGAAAAATGACGAATGACACGGTTATATAGGGGGGATTTTGTTGCAGCTATAGTTGTGGTCAAAACAATGGAGCTTTTCTCTCAAGGGAAATGAAATCCTTTGTCATTCAAAAACGCTCTTTTGTACTTGCCCACAAACATGGCTGCCATGGCAACCCTCTATTGCGAATATTACTTAAAGGCAAATAAAGCAATTTTGACTAAAGATTATTGAAAGAATAGAAAACGCGCCCGCGTGCTGTGTGCAGTTATAAAGCACGCGGGGTTGTCAGAACACGAGAGAAGTGTTAAGAGAAGCACGACGCGAAGCACGACGCGAAGCTCGACACTTCTCGAGTGTTGTGACAATCCCCAAGTGCTTTATAACTGCATACAGCACAGAAAGCAAGTTTTTTATTTCTTTTATAAAATACAAATTGATCAACATGCAAACGCGCGTGCTGTGTGCTCTCATAAAGCACGCGCCTCAACCAATCAAAATACGTGATGTCAAATAGTTATTTTATAAAGGATAATATTGTGTGTGTGTCTTAGATAGGGTATGTGAAAAAACCCTTGTTCAATAACACTAAGTGAGATGCCTCTCTTATAAAAGGTAAACAAAGTCTCTTAAGTAGGATCCATTTCTTGCTTTTTCTTGTCTTGGGCGATGCTTTGCCTATTTTAATTCATTTTGCGAAAAGCATTCTGGTACTATTATATGGTAGTAAAATGGCGTCATCTTGAGAATGGTCGTCTTCTACTTGCAGTAGTATATCGCATACAGATCGGCCGCTCATATTGTATACATTCCTTCTTATATAAATAACAGTTGTTTACAGGGATTTCTGCCACTGAGTATTACACAATATGTTAAAACACGATAATAGAACATGTAAAAATATTTACCATTGTGAATTGTGTATGAATAGTTGTTGTGTATATAATAAACAGAATAACACATGAACGCTAGAAGATATAGAATCTATCTTCATCACTGCGCTCACTTGTGAGCCATCAAATTTGGACACTCCAAGATAAGTCCCATGTCTCCTTGCGCCCGTGTATTATTCTCTATGTAATTGCCCAATACTTATTTACAGGTATTTGAATCTTAGAATCATATACATACATGTTTTTAATTAGGCCACCGCCAGTATTGCCAGCTCCACCTGCTAATGATCACAGATGTTGCTGTAGATGCTGTGCTTATAGCTGCTTTGATTGTTATGATAAATATTCATGGTACGACTTGAGAGGCAAAGGTAAATGAAAAGAAATAAGTTAAAAAAAACAATTGATAATTCATTACCATATTTTCCAATCTGTTGCTCCTCTCTGGTCACGAGGAAAGCATTTTAGTTAGCATTCAAGTTCGTTAGCATTCTCCTAGTATTACTGTAAGTCAATTCCCAAATGCAAACAACCTTCCTTTTTCTTTTGTTTTATCGATATTGGACAAAATAATTATGCATTATTACTAATTAAGTTATTCAAAAAAACTTGCAGCACGTGTTTTATCAGGCTTCGTCCTCGGGATTTTATACCGGATAAATCACTCCGGCTCCTTTTTTAAATAGTATTGATTCTTTTTGTATTGCTGTATATATATATTGGTATCGAAAAAAGGCTAAAAATCGTCTATGCCACATCCTCTTAAAAAGAAAACGGTATATTTTGGTACCAGGTGATTTTTTCGCTCCATCTGGATAGTATTAGCCAATCAGAAGCATTTTTGTCGCATCCCCAACAGTTCCAACACGGCGTCATTCGTACGTACAAAACTGTGAGTAAATCTCACTATGTATATAATAAATGCATTAATTTCTAAAAAATTACAAGAATGTTTTTCGGACTGCTATGATAGTTGTCATATTTTCTACAAAGGAAATGGTAATTCAACTTCCCGCCATGGGCAATTTATATTTTTCTCATGTGTCTTTATTGAGCTTAATAAACTTGTGTTTTCCTTCTGTACAAACAGGTTGGGGTTTGGTTCTGTTGCTTCTCCTAATGTACCTCGTAATCATTGCAGTTGCTATACCTCTTCTAGTCTTCGTGTTCTGCTGTGGTTGTTCCGATGATTAGTCCCTTTTCACTCGTCAAACGCAGTCGTGCAACCTATTTACATCTGTTTTCAAAACCGTTGTCCAAAAATATATAAAATAAGAATTATGACATTTATATTCACAATTATTGCTAGTATCAAGTTATTAATAGAGCGAACTTACACGGTATCACGTGACATTTCTTTTAGTGTTAATGCTTTTTTTGGTGGACAATGTTATAAAATGACAATGACTGCAATGCAAGCAATTTTTTGAAAATGGCGAAAATAAAATTAAGTCTCTGACGGTTAAAAGTTCGCACTTTTGAAGTTTTACGGTAAATTCTCTTTTTTGAGGTAAAAAAATTAGACAATAAAATCAATATAAGAAAATTACTTAATAATTCATTTTTACAAATTACATCACTTGCAGTTAATTTTCGGTCGTATTTTACGCCCTTGGGCTTTATATGGCTTATTGCCTCCATTGTCGGTATGTAACAGTAGCCAACCAATCAGAATGCGGGATTTCTTCAAGTCATTTTAGAAGCACATATATATTTATTTTCTTATCTGTGCAGGGAAAATGACAATCAAGTTTTTACTAGCTGATAGAGTAAAAGAAAAATAAGTCGGACGTCTGAATACAGTCTTGTAACGAACGTTAAAATTGTATAAATCCGATTATTTTATTATTATACAATAAAGAAATAAAGAAAAACCGCGTCTTATTGTCAACCCTGTGGAATTGGACAATATTCCTGCTGGTATAATAAAGATATGTGAATGAAAAACTATTGACTGATCGTGTACTTGATTGGAAGATTGAAATTTGAAGCTTCGGCTTTTGTTTTCATTTTCTCATTGAATATGTTCTTGAATGGCAAATATATCATTAACTTTGATCAGAGTTAACTTAACTCTGCTTTGGTACACCCTAGAATGTTATTTAAGACTTTGGGGTGCAATTTGAATGGAATATATGTGCCTTCGGACATGAGTTTGCAGTCGGCAGTTGTGTCGTTTATAGCGACACATCGCAACCAAGAAGGGCATGAAGTTTTTTTTCATTTTTTGTAAGAAATGAATTTTATTAAGAAATGAAACATATATTTTGGTTTTCTACTTTCTGCGAACTCAGACCTTCCAACGGTTCCCGGGTGGGGGGGGGGGGGGGGGGGGGGGGGGGGGGCAATTTAAGACAAATTGTATACCCTATTCAAGACGCCAAGGCAAAACACCATACCCTATTTGGCGGAACGTCCCCGTATAGTAAATATAAGGGAGTACCCCCCCCCCCCGGGAAACGGTTAGTTGTTTTTGGCTGCCGTCAATCAAAGACATAAAAGGTGCCGACTAATTAGCAGCAGCCAACAACTTATTTCACAACTGGCCGTTGGAAAGTCTGAGTTCGAAGAAAAACGAAAGCCGAAGTAATGAAATTTCAATTCCATTACCAGAAATCGAAGACATGTGACGTCACCGCATGCTAAAGTTAGATTTGTGGCATTTAAAAATGGCCGCTCAGAATTACTGATAAATGTATGGGCTCAGAAAGAAAATGTCTAATATATTTGCTAAAGATCATTGTACTATCGGTGCCGCCTCTTAACTTTTAATTCGAGTATAAGTTCTATTCATTTATGCAAGTTACGTTTGATTTAATTTTCTCAATATGCAGCACGAAGGAATAACATTATTGAGAAATAATTGCTTTACTTTAGTCTGTATTTCAGCGAAAAATGTGTAATTTACCTTGTGTTCAGCATCGCTTGTCATCAATAGTTTACATGAATCCATCTTTGCCGCCTTCTCAAAATGCTCCTGAGATTACGGGCTTTTCAAGGCTGTTTTAAAAGTCTTTCCAAATAATACACCAATGACGCAGATTAACAGTAAAAAGTGATAATTTTTTAGTTTTAAAAATTTCCATTTTACACCAAAATATCATAAAAAATGACCGATAAATCCTGCAAAGAAGCTTGTTTCGATCGTCGAGTCGATTGCAATGTTTACAGCTTAGTAGCCTGGTGATTTTACGTGTAATTCCGCTGTTTAAAGAATCCGAAGGCTTCTTAAGCGGGAAATTCAAAATTCAAAGTTCATAAGAATGGGCTTCCTGTGTCCTTTTGAAATTTTCTAAGTGACCTAATTCGTTCGAATTATTCTATGCCGAGCGTAAGCGGGCGCTTCAATTTTAAATATATCAACTGCACCAGAAGCGCTTGGTACTTCTAAACAAACTTATAATAGTTTGGTTTTGATAAATTGATTTATTTCGATAGAAATTCGAGGATAATTCTGGACTGCCAGTAGACCGCTGGTCATAATATCGCGGACGTAAAATGTCTTAGATTTCTGGTAATGCAAGAAGGGCTAGAGTTTGAACTCAGTAAGTTGTGAAAACATTTATTCAAGTAAGCACATTTTGTGTGAAAGTAAATAGGACTAAAATTACTCTGCTGACTCAAAATACCATCTCAAATTAGCCTCAACATCTATCCAAATATCACTCATACCTTCACATTTGACTAATTTTTTATTCAGTCTTTCACATAACGTTTCATTGTCAAAAACAAAATTCAAGTTGTTTATCATGGCACAGAATTGTTATCTATCACGTTAAGTGTTTTATTATATACCCTATTGAATTCTCTCCATGTTGAAAATTGTTAATTTACGAAATTTACTTTGAATTTAATTTACGAATTTACTTTGACCTGATCAAGTGGATTTATTCCCCTCTCACGCTTTGATCACGTGGAGTTATAGAGATTTATTTTCCTCCACGTGACGTGCTCTCGACCAATAAGAAAACGAGTTTGAATAGGATATATAATAATATATTTTCTTCGATGTGCAAAGCCTTTTTTGCGTCGCTTTGTATTCACAATCTTGGTTATCACTCGAAGATTGATAGAGAGACATTCTTTCAGAATACAAGCTTGTAGTGGATCTATGCTGCATGCATGACTTTCAATAATGTTATCGTCAGATCGTGTATGGACTAGGTCTAGAGTGTTATTTTTCTTGTGTGTAGCTAGAATTAATAGGGAGTTAATATTAACTCTGGTCTAGCCATGTCTACATGCTGGATGAGATCAAAAGTGTGGAGGATCTGAAGGAACTTTCTGGTATTCAAGTCGTTCTTATCTTCTATATGGAAGTTCAATTAATATGTTGATATGATTCATTGCACTGCTATTACACTGTTAATATCACATCTATAAAAAATACTCGATTCTGATTGGCTGACGAACTGTGAATTTTTTCTTAATACCGTGCAATTAATTAATTGCACACATCCGGGAACTTTGCTTTTGGATACCTTTCAAATAGCTGCACTTTTATTCTCAGAAACTCGTATTTTTTATAGATGTGATATTAACAGGAAATTACACCTATGTTCTCGAAGAATTAATGAAAAATACCGCTTGTATTTGATGAAAGTAAATTAATACCACTCGTATTAATTCACTCTCATCAAATACGCGCGGTATTTATAATTCTTCTCGAACGGTGTAATTTCCTATACATATAGTATTACTTATAATCATGGGCGGATCTAGGAATATTTTAGGGGGGTGAATGTGAAGCGTATATTTGGTATTTGTGCATTGTTCATATGTTACTCATCAAATAAAACACAATAAAAGCAGAAAACGGAGCAAAAATGGGGGTTGGCTAGCCACCCTATTCACCACCCCTAGATCCGCCACTGATAATTTACTTGTACTTTCATTAAAAATATGCTGATGATCTACGGTTATTTTTGACCGAGTCCCGGAGCATGTAATTATTGCCTCTTTCTCCAGTTAGATTTGTTTTATTAATTAAAAGCTTAGAACATGAAATAAATATTCTAAAAGCTTTGAGTGTAAAATTTTGATCCTATTTGGGTTATTTTGCCAAGATTCGCGAAAAAGGCATCATTTGGGCTTCCTGTGGATTATTTCCGAACCATCAGGTAGACTGGACCGAGGTTTTTGTGACGTCATTTCCGTGACAGAAGCGAAATATGGATCCAAAAATAGCCAGTCTGAGAAAATGTTAAAGTGCTTGTAACCTCTAGGATTTTGTTTTCCTCACCAAAAGATAAGTATATGGAGCAAATAATTGAACATGTTTGGGTCAGAAATTTTAATGTTATCAGACCTTTTTTGCCTCTAAAAGGTGAACAAATATTAGTCCGAGTTTCCCAAAAGAGCCTGGTACGAGCTCTGTGACGTCATCTGCGTGACTCGTCAACCAATACATTATAGTAGAAGTATGAACTGTGAACGCAAAACTCTGATTTACTAGCTATATTTCAATGTATTTGGCTTTAAACTTTAAGCAACTAGTTAATATAACTCCCAGTGACTTTCTATATACACCTATTTCAAAAATCGTTGACGCAGCCGAAACTTCAGTCCACACTCTAAAGCCTGCAAAGGATGTCGGTAAAAAAGAACATAACCTGTGATTTATTACATTTTTTTCAAGAAATATTCATTTCATCATCTACCACTGCAACACCTTTCATTGTTCATATAACACAAACACGTACAACCAAAATAAGATGTGACTAAGTCGATAACAAGAGAAGAAATGCCGACATCCTATGTAGGCTTCAGAGTGTGGACTGTAGTTTTGATTGCAACAACGATTTTTGAAATAGGTGTATAACTCCGATATCATTACCACAGCGCTTACTGATTGAGAATTATTTGTTCTGACTAGGACCCAAACCCCCGTTTTCCCGCTCGGTATTTCGGCGTTTTCCATCTCACAGTGAGAATACTCGAACTTTGAACAATGGGCTTTTTTATGTTATTATTCTCTGAACCTTCTTCTGCTTCAATACCTCTCAAAATGAAGCAATGAATTCAAATACACTAAGTGTTTATAATAAATGATATATTACTTATCTATTCGCTCAAGGGATTTCAATTTAAACTGAAAAGTAACACAAATCTCAAGTGTTCGGTACGAACTTTCAAGGAAAACCACTTAACTCTAGAGCTTAAACTCTATCTTGTGTATAAATGATGGTGTTTGCAAAATACTTTCACTTTCGTTTTCATCATTATTTTTTATATAAATCACTCGTGCATGTAAATATTGTTGAGACTAAGAATTCGCGGAATATTTTCATGCTTTAAGAACATTCGTCTTTTAATATCAATCGTTGAAGAAAAGCAGTTAACGGTTTTTACAATGCTTGCTACTAGAGAAGAGATAGTTATTGTCGATGGAGTGGCAGTTAGAAATAAGACCGCAGTGATGGCAACTAACGAAGGGTAAATTTTTCACACATAATTCTTTGTGAATCTTTGTAAATATGCATATGCACTGACTTTTATACGAGCAAGTTTTTGCTTTCGAAACGCCATTTCTTGCAGATAGTGGTCAGCAATTTGTCTTTGACAAAGTTTTCTGTCAATCAGTTCATTCCTAGACTAAGTGAAGACAATCAGCATTATTTGAAATGTTTTCCTTGAGAAATACAGTCAGCAATTTTCCTTGCATGGACAAGTGATTTCATCGCTTGGTAAAGTGTTCTTGTCAATTTTTCCTGAGCAATCATTGCTTCTAAAAATATCATTGCTTGTTACAACGACAGCAATTTTTCCTTAACAAGTGTTTGCTGCTCATGTAGACCGATAAACAAGTTTTCATTACTTTATAAATGTCCAATATTGCTTGAATCATTTCCCCTTGTCGTCCATCTAGTAGCCTGCCTTTCGTCCAACACGAAACTGCGTGTTTTGTGTTAGGTTGCACGAATGCTATCCATCTATTTACCTGACCTATTCAAATTGTTTTTGTGATAAGTTTCGTTGAAAAGCGGTTTCTCTGCTATTGACTGAAGATGACAAAAACCTGAACTCTGGAACTCTATACCTCTATTCATTAGAACTATCTCTACTATTTCGTCGTTTAAAACTCAGCTTAAAACATATTTATCTAAATCAGCTAAACGCTTAGCTTACTAGATATGAATAATGCTTTTCTTAGTTTGAAATAGTTTTATAATTTGTATTACACATGCAGCGTCTATTAATATTATTATTATTATTTCCGCTTTTGTCAAGTCTCCCCAATTAGTAGGGCACTTTTGTCGTGTATCGGTAATTGAACTCTTTAACTGCAAGACGTATGACTGATTTGTAGACATATATACTTCGTGTAACTGTCAGAGAGTCATTTCACATTGTTCAACGAACAACAAAAGGGTACTTAAATATATATCGGTTGCCACGGTCTTTCGAATGCACTGTAATATACAGTTTAAACTCCTTTATTTCTAAAGATGTGGGTTTTTTTTTGTATTTTTTTCATACTACTACGTATACTTCTTTATTGATAAAAATGTGTTTTTAAATTCGTGTAATTTTTTCATACTATTGGCATAGTTTAAATCATTGTGTATATGTTAGCTTAAACATCTGGGGTCTGTTGTACGAAGCCTGAATAGCGCTATCCACCGGATAAATCCTTATCCAGCGGATAAAATCTATAAAAAACCTATGCAGTGGAAAACTTTTATCCGCTTATAACTTTATCCACCCTTCGTACAACCGGCCCCTGTTGTGTATATGTATAGTCTTGCTATTATAAAGTTATCACTCTTTCATGCTGAAAGGTTGACGAAGCTCATCAGACATTCATGCAGCTATTTGATATGATATCATTAGCATATTTTTTACTTCCGTGTGAAACAATTACTTCACGGTTTGGTGCTGTTTTAATCAATTGTAAATAATACACTATTTATTAATGTTAAACTTTTTAAGTGACGAATTGTATTCTTAAATGTTAATGTTGTTTTTTGTACTGTAGCAAAACTTTTAAAACTAGACGCTCTACGAGCGCTCACATCGAGCTCAGTTCCATCAGCTATTGCCGACTTCCATATTGTGTATCTGGGAATGGCACGTTCAAAATGTCTATACAACTTCAACTTGTCAACTAGAAACGGTGCCTTATTCACATTGTATTAATTTAGTCATCTTAAGCCGCTTTTAAATGTGTAGACTGGGAAAAAAAAGACAACGCAAGCAGCTGTTGGTGCTATAGCAAATCAAGCAATGTATCGGCACTTATTTGAAATCAGTCGGTTATTGATTCGTGATCTGAAACCCCCAGTTATGTTTAATGTCATGTAATGACGAAAAAAAAAAGGAAAATAATCAGAATATCATCAAGTACATGCATATGTACAAACTTCTTTTAAATACGTTATGAATCATCAGCCAATATCATTATAAAAATAATTGAAGATACGTAATTATTTGATGTCGATAGTTACTGTTTTCCAAGATCGCCGTGTAGAAAACTGATGTTTAGAAGAAAATCTGGTTCTATTTACTAAGTACTAACTAGTAGCTTACTGTTTATGACATGACACTAATACATTGTTTTCTTTGGTGATAAAACATAGTACATATTAAAGTAAACATATTGCCACCTAAGCAGGCAATTTTTGACTCTGGGCTTCCTGTGGTGGGACAAAAGGTGGGGGTTAGGGTTAGTCTCTTGCTTGTACAAATTCTTGACTTTGGGTGGATCTGATTTCAGCATTTATACAGTCAGTTTTCATGTCAGTTGTTATAGTATTGTTAGTTGTTTGTAGTGTAGACAAGAGTCATAATTTGGTCATAATTTTGAATTCTCATGGCTCGTGAGAACCTGTAAGAACTTTGTTATGAATGCTAGACATGCTAATAGATTCGTGAAATTACGCTAAACATTTTTTAGTGTAGTCCTACCACGAATGGTATATGCATTTGTATGTATCATCTGTGTGTTAGCCTTCTCCATTTAGCCTTCTTAGTCCTTATTACTTTGTTTGGTTGACGAAGTTCTTGTCCAATCTCGCATCTTCACGTATTATGATTGTCGACGCTCGAAGATAAGCGCTACATGGGCATTACAATAGATGTCAAAAAATATGCGCTATGATTGGATGCAGATTGACGTGCGGCGCTATGATTGGATGCAGACTGACATTGACGATTGACGGTAGTACTTCCGGGGTAGACCGGAAGTCATTTTGGCGACCAAGAGAACACTGTGCATTTTAAGACATCGAGCTTTTCGCTCGATGTAATTAATGTTATCTAGGTAAATCCTTCAGAGGGAACTAGCCAATCAGCGCGAAGTAAACATGCACAAATTGTTAGCGTCACCCCGAGGGGGAAATATTAGTGCGTTAATTGCTAGCCTGACCAGGATAGGGAGCTTTCTATAATTTTGTAATTATATATCCATCGAAAACTGCATTAAAAAGCGAGAAGACAGGCGTCCTTCCAAACCATATATTTCCTATAAGTTTTAGACATTTTTATGAGGCTGTATCTTGGTAACAACCAAATGCAACCAAACTCAGGAATCTTACATATCTTGATGTGCTCTATTTAAATATATTTATTTAATTTTATTCATTTCTTAATTACATTAATTAGGGAAACTAGTACCCAGTCCTTTACTCGTTTTGGAAAAGGCCAATATCATGACATTATTCACTTCACGTCCTGGTCAGTCGGGGCTTGTGCTTCATCCATGAATACATGTTATAAAAAAATTAGTGAAATTACACGACGTTTTAATTCGATACCGAACTCGAAATGATAATTACGGGCGAAAGCTTGAATGAATAACACGATATTTGCATAAAGTTCTGAATAATGTTTGTTAGAATGTCTAAATGTAATTAAATCTGTCAGTTCTAAAATTATTGCTTTGTTTATCGCTTGTGAATTCTGAAGTATAATTCCACAAACTTCAAATAATACTCTGTTTTTTTAGATGAGTTATGTGCGCCGAATAGAGCTCAGTTGGATTTCAGCCTGTTACTTTTGGCGCGACACCACATTGCAGATTTGCACGGGCTCAATGCTAACAAGTTTTAGTGTGATTTGCCGTGCTGGCTAGGTTATAAAAGATTTACCTAGCTATTTAGATCTTCAAATTATTTCATTTGTTAAAAATCCCATAAATATATTAGGGGATATCATTATTATTAAAATAATTTTTATGATATGTGTAGCTGTAGTAGTTGGGTCAAGTAGCTACAACATGTTAAACAAATGTTTCTTTTAGATTGGTTGCTATTGAAGTGACTTCACTGCAAACACAAAATCCACAACCAAGGCCGCCTATTCAAGCCATCAGGTATGTCGAAATAACTCCCTTAGCAATGAAAAAAAAAAAAGTCAAGTAAGAAAGGAGAGAAATACATTAAGAAATGCCACGGTTATCTAGAGAGGGATTTCAATTCGTCGTAGCCATGTTTGTGGTCCAGTTAGTTCAGGGTCTACTTGTGACTCAGCTACTGGTAACATTGTAACTCATTACCACCTTCCGCATGGTCGGGTTGCATGTCGGCGACTAAACCGGCTTCCCCACTATCATTATCTTAGCGAGGAGGGTGGCATGAGTAAGCATGCAGAAAGCTTCGTGGGGTAACGCTTGACAACCGGCCACCCACTTTACTTAACCATGCAATCCTGAAGATTTCAGCCCCTGATAACAGAACGTTAAGATCTGGTTAACAACGGTACAGACAAATACAAGAACGAATGATGGCAGAGAATATACTAAGAGGGTCCTGAAGGGTGGATGATCCCATTTCCAAGTCTTATTTTTGGCAAAATCCCATTCCCAGTTATTTACTTTCGGAAATTCCCGCTCCCATTTCAGAGTTCCTACTTACAATAACTGAATAAATTAACGGTTCCCAAATGCTCTCCCGGCTTCAGACTGTGGATTGTGGCTTTGTTTGCGACAACGATTTTTGAAATAGATGTATATACATGTTTCTATTTAAGGGCAGCACCAGTAGTAGTAGTACCAGTTGCACCTGAGCACACATGTTGCTGTGGATGCTGTGCTTATGACTGTGTGCTTATGACTGCTGTGACTGTGATGATGACTATCCATGGTACAGCTTGAGAGGAAAAGGTAAATAAATATATTAAATAGATTTAGTTATTTATTGCTGTATATACTGGTATCGAAAAAGGATAAAAATCGCCCATGCCACACCCTAAATTTAAATTAAAGGACAGTATATATATATATATTGTTTTTGCATACATGCTTACTAGCAGATGTACCATATGTAATCTGATAGATGGAAGACCTTTAATATAGAATCATTTTATGGCAGCCATATTTGTGGGCAAGCACAAAATATTTGTTTTGAATGAAAAAGCATATTCAGTTTCAGTTCCCTTGTTGACTTATACACCTATTTCAATTAACGTTGTCCGTCTGGAATAGTTGATCTGAGACCGATAGGAATTGTGGGAGCTCGTTAAACTGCAAATGCACTATTATAATCACACTTGAATATTAATGTTTACTTCTGAAATACTGTAATTCAGCACCATTCAAGTGTGATTAAAACAATGTATTTGAAATTTAATGAACTCCCACAATTCCTATCGGTATCAGATCAACCCACTGGACGAAAAATTGGATTCACAGCAATGTGAATCATGACGTATCTTCTCTACGTATTCACACCATTAAGTGAATACGTTGAATACCTTTTTATCAATGCATTCAAATATTAGTGAATATGATGTGAATATTGAATTAGCATCATATTCACGCCATAGGTGAACTTATTGCAAACACCGTTTACACTTTATATTCACTTCAGTATAATTTGATGCAAATATCATTTTTACTCATATTCTTTCTCTCGTGAATATGATGTGAATGATGAATTAGCATCATTTTCACTCCATAGGCGAAATTATTGTAAACACCGTTTACACTTTATATTCAATTCGCAATAATTTGATGCAAATATCATTTTTACTCGTATGCTTTCTCTTGTGAATATATATGATGTGAATGAATCAATCAATCAGGTCGGATAAAGCGGATAATACTTTATTTCATAAAACCATAATCAGTTACAACTTTAAATTAAGATACATGAATGGAACTAGAGAGTAAACTAGTATAGGCTGCGTGTCTAACAGAAATATGCATGTCTAACGGTGAGTTTAACTTTGTCTTCGAAACATGTGTTGATTCTTGCCGTTGCCTTCAGCATCGAGACATCCCTCAATAACAGCAGTTTAGTCCTAGATTTACTTCATCTCTGTCGACTCTTCTCACTCTAAGCAACTGCTGTTTATGTCCTACCGATATTTAGAGAATTAGCGCCGCTTATTAAAAGATAAAACTTCTTTTACTAGCCGTACAGCCGTAGATCTGTTGAAGTGTTTCTAACCGACGCTGAACTGACGAGTGACTAAGCGTCATATTTAAAATTGGTTGCATAACAAAACACTCGCGCCTGATTGGTCAATAATAAAATACGGATATTTGATTGGTAGGTTGATGTAGAAGCAAAATCAAATAAATGTTTTCTTTGTTGTTATAATCTCGACTATTTTAGTTCTTTACGCTATTTGGTAACTAGAATTTTAACGATTTTGTATCAATTTTAGAACTCTTCGACAATTAAATTGCTGTTATCTGGCGAGTGGATAAAAATAATAATACACTGTAAGGCGAATGATCCCGACGAATGATAAATAATAACTAGTTTAGTTAGCGCAAATTAACGACAAAAATAGGATATCTGTAAATAAGGAAAATGTAAGTTTATATCATATTTAATACCAACGTTACTATATTGTTACTTATTTTCGGCGAAACCTATTGTAGTGAAAATCTAACGGGTATATTTTGCGATGTGGGCAACACAACATTCACAATTGATTCACTACCGATTCACACTAGTAGTGAATTCCAAATTCTCTTCTTTATTCACACTTCCTGAATGTGATGTGAATATATATATTCGCATCAGTTTTGCGCCATATTCACACATGGTGTAAATATAATTTGTGATTTGGGCAACAAAACATTCACAATTGATTCACTTCAGATTCACACTAGTAGAGAATTCCATATTCTCTTCTTTATCACACTTCGTGAATGTGATGTGAATCTGATGTATATTCGCATCAGTTTCGCACTATATTCACACATGGTGTAAATATCATGTTCACTGGGGGTGTGAATATAATGCGAATATGGTTCACCAAATTCACACCATATTCACACACATGGTGAATCCGACTTTTCGTCCAGTATATATATATATATATATATATATATATATATATATATATATATATATATATATATATATATATATATATATATATATATATATATATATATATATATATATATATATATATATATATATATATATATATATATATATATATATATATACACAGTCATTTGCAAAAATTCTGACCGTACAAGTATATAAGTATATAAGCATATAGGTATATAGATATGTAGGTAATTCTGCCTTAAATCGCTCAAATGTTTTTCAGAATTCATTCAATGACATGTAGTAAGCATCATTGAAGTATTATGGGTGGTTCTGATAGTACCAAGAGCGCATAAAAGCATTCAAAGGCATAAATAAACATTACCCAAAATGCACCCGATATACTTTGATGCGGTCAGAATTTTTGCAAACGACTGTATATATATATATATATATATATATATATATATATATATATATATATATATATATATATATATATATATATATATATATATATATATATATATATATATATATATATATATATATATATATATACGTACCATTCCAGATGGACAACGAAATAGGTTTATATTTTTACACTCGTAGTTCAAAACAGGTTTAGCAGTTTTAAAGCTACCAGTAGCGCTTGAGTAAGCTACAACATATATGTTTGCTAGCTATAGCAATCACATATAATAAACCCTTTCACAGTTTCCTGCTCTTTAAAGCGAAGCAAGACGAACGTTGAGCTTGCATTGATACTAAGACAATTTTCAACACCTTACCGGACAATTATTCACTTCTCTCGGTTCAATACAATACAAGTTAATTAACTTGTGTTTTTTTCTTCTATACCAACAGGTTGGGGATTGGTTCTTTTGCTGCTCCTAATGTACCTCGTATTCTTTGCTATCATTGCTTTTCTTGCTATCGCTTGGGCAGCCTTGGCGTGTCTTGGCCTTTTTTGTAATGATGATTAGGCCCTTTTCAAGTCTTCTTCAATTCGTGTTTACTATATACATGCACCTGTTTTCAAAACCGTTGTCCAAAAAAGTATAGAATGGGAATTATGACTTTTATAATCATAATAATGCTAGTAGTGAGCTATTAGAGCGAACTGATATCATTGGTATCACGTGATATCCCTTTCAGTGTTTATGTTATTGTCGGTGGACAGTGTTAATGGCAATGACTGCAATCAATTTTTTGAAAATCGCGAAAAAACCAAGTGCCGCAAAAATGAGGAAGTTACTTTAAATGTTGACAGTTAAAATTCGCCTTTTGACAGTTGACGGTTAAAAAATTTGTTGTTTTGAGAGGACTGGGACCGAGTTAAAATATTGATCCAATTAAGAAATGATCCCTTACACTTATAGAAAAAACATACAAATATTAGTATCATTACCGAATCTGAGCATGTTCGGATGAATACTAATTGAGTGGCACGCTTCTAAAAATTTGCAAAAATAAGAGAGAATGTATGGGGATTAAAGTCAGCGTCCCCAAAAAGCATACATTTTAACTTGGTTATAAAACTTGGTAAACTTAAAATTTTTTAGTGTGGTCTTTTATTAGAATGATATTTCGATACTCGTTCCCAGTCCCTTCCTCAATTCCTGAAAGGCGAATTGAATCCCTATGTAATGCACCAACACTTAAACTTCTCATCAATAAAACATAGTTAACGCGATGTTGATATGATTTAATGCACTGCTATTGTACTGTATATACTTATAATTTACTTGTACTTTCAACATCCCCATAGAGATAGACAGTATCCTTCATTGTGTCCAAGTGAAGAAGATGGTTCTTGAAGGAGAGTTGTCAGTCCTTTTCGGACAAAAACGCTGTACAGAAAGCATGTTCAAAGCTAAACGTTGCCGAAAACACATGTATAGAATATATTCAGCACCTTGAATTTATTGCTTTAAAGGCAGAAAAACGAAAAAGCGAAAGAAACTCTATACCAGGCATATGTTGGGAGAGCAAAGAAGACGTCGAAAAACTGACCAATGAGCAACTGCAACTATATCACAAAAAAATAGGTCATAAAGTATCTGGGAACAAAACACAATTAGTTGAACGTGTACTTTCGTATGCTAGAGGATCTAGAACATTTGAAACTGAAGATCTCGAGGAAGAAAATGATGAAAACATGTCCGCTGATGATAACTCGAGTGATTCTGAAGACGAATCAAGCGAAGATAGCTCTGACGATGTGGGATATGTCGAAGAAAGCTTTCAAGTTTTGTTTGTGTCAGATGGGGGGGGGGGGGGGGGGGGGGGGGGGGGGGTATGGCGGAGGGTGGGTGTAGAGAGGGGGGGTTGTTAGCTATTTATTTAAAAAAAATGGAGGGGTAAGAAGTTATTTATACGTTTAGCACAGGGCGTTTTAGCTGCAATTTAAGCCAAATTTTGAGGATTTTAGAGCCCCCCTCCCGATAATTATTGCACAGTCCCTTACCAAACGCAGTGTCTTGTTGGTAAGAACTTTCAAGGAAAACCACTTAACTCTAGAGCTTAAAATCGATCTTGTGTATAAATGATGGTGTTGTATCACCCGTAAATGTAGTAACAACCGTAAATGTAATAAAAACCGTAAATGTAATACCCACCGTAAATGTAATAACTATCAACCGTAAATGTAATAACCGGCCCCACCGTAAATATATAAAATTTAACCATAAATGTAATAACCGAACCCCACCATGCATAAATGTAATAATATTCAACTCAAAATGTAATAATCGCTTGGTTACCATTATAATCGTTTTCACCATTATTTTTTATGTAAATCACTCGGGCATGTATAACAAATAAATATTGTTGAGACTAAGAATTCGCAGAATATTTTGATGATTTTTATTACATTTACGGTGGGTATTACATTGACGGTTGTTCAGTTATTACATTGAGTTAATGAGTTTATTTTCGCTCTTTGAAGACAAATTAACATTAATTAAGTTGGTTAATGGTTTTTCGAGCGCGCGCGCAATATCGCCAATTTTACAAGACCCCTCTGACGCGTTTTATTTTTTGGCAATTTGTTCCAATTAATGTTTAGATTTAGTAGATCCATTTTAAGAAAAATCTGTAATGAAAAACCATTTATATCTAGAAAAAAAATCATTTTTTTAATATTTTAAAGGTTTCGCATTACAGATTTTTTTTATTTTTCCTCAGTTGCAAGAACAGGTAAGGAACTAGACATGTACAAGTTTAAAAAAAACTTTCGCCTAAAGGATTTGGAGAAATCAGCTTTAATAAAGGAAATTCAGGTCCTTTTTGCAGCGGCCTGCTGTTGTCATGACAACGTCAAACGCAATAATTTAAAAACAATTGATATCCTAGATCAATAAGCTTTAAAATGATATATCGGTTAACTGTGTAGTTTCACAATAATGCTGCATAACATGCAATATAAAGTAGGTATATGGATATATACAGAAACCATTTCGAGCCTCCTTAATTAAGTGACAACTATTTACAATATACTAGAATATTTTTAAGAATAATAATTATTACAAATAATGATATATTAATACTGAATCCATTAATTGTTAAAATATAGAAAAATCTAGGATTCAAAACTTAGTACTGAATCCATTAATTGTAAAATAATTGAAAAAAATCTAGGTTTCAGTACTTAGTACTGAATCCATTAATTGTAAAATAATTGAAACAAATCTAAGATACAGTGCTTATATTTTAATTATGTAATGATGTACTGTTTTATCATTGGAATAAAAGTATTAAAAAAAAAAAATAAGAATGAAATAGTTGTTAGATTGATATGTTTACTATATTTTTTAAAAGTTAAATTAATGGTTATGCAAATGAATTCTATTCTTTAAAAAAATATAGTAAATGAGCATGAAGGCTAAATAAACTGGGGAGTTTTCGAGTTAGCCTCCATTTCTGTCGTATTGAGTTACCAGAATTGAATATCAGGTATAAAGAGCAGAAAAATATGTTTAAGCATTTTTTAATTTAAATAATATAGAATATAGTTTATTTAGAAATAGAAAAAAAAATATATATATAATTTAGCAAAAATATATATGATGTAAACAATTGGAATTTTGAATTATATGAAGCAATTAAGTAATAATTGGAAATAGCGTATATGATTGACTAAAAGAAAATACTATTTAGCAAGTTGAGAAATTTGATCAAATAGTAAATACGCTTTCACTTTTTTATCAAATGAAAGCGCATTTAATATTTTTAGGTCACGTGCGAGATCAGCCCATATTTCAGTGCTAATATAACATCACATTTACGGGTGATACAGGTGTTTGCAAAATACTTTCACTTACGTTTTCATCCGCATTATTTTTTATGTAAATCGCTCGGGCATGTATAACAAATACATATTGTTGCGACCACAGGCTCCCCACCATCCCAATTCGTTCTGGGCTTCCTGTGGTGGAACGGCTAAAAGCCGTTGGTAAATTCGTTCAAAGTTGGTCATATTTAACTTTGATATTCATGTTCTTTTTTTTCTTTTAGATTTTACTTTACTGTTCCAAAATAAAGTTTAATGTTTCTTGTTTACGAATGTGTGGTTTATTTTGCCCTGCGATGCATTTTAAAGCGATTTAAAGCGATTTATTCGGCAGCGAACACACGCTCCCCAATGAAGTAAAAAAAAACACAAGGCAGGCAACTCTGGCGGCTACGGCCACCAATCACGCTCATATTATCTTCAAAATCTACCCGAAAAATTAATCCTATTCTCCCCAAACTCTGGCACACACATTAACGATAATCACACAGACCTCAGCCAGAGTTTGAAACACAAAGCTCAAATAAAAAGCATCGAAAACCAGCTTCTAACATCGAAATTATGCTTTCGTACTGGGATCTGTCAAGTCTTGTGTCCCTTTGGAATCCCAGGAATGCAAAACGTCAATGAATACGCTACCCAACCCTACCCCCGCCAGCTAAATTTGTCACTTCCTCCCGCTAGCCGGAACTGTTTTTATGACAAATTTAGCTGGCGGGGGTAGGTTTGGGTAGCGTATTCATTGACGTTTTGCATTCTTGGGATTCCAAAGGGACACAAGACTTGACAGATCCCAGTACGAAAGCATAATTTCGATGTTAGAAGCTGGTTTTCGATGCTTTTTATTTGAGCTTTGTGTTTCAAACTCTGGCTGAGGTCTGTGTGATTATCGTTAATGTGTGTGCCAGAGTTTGGGGAGAATAGGATAAAATGCATCGCAGGGCAAAATAAACCACAAATTCGTAAACAAGAAACATTAAACTTTATATTGGAACAGTAAAGTAAAATCTAAAAGAAAAAAAAGAACATGAATATCGAAGTTAAATATGACCAACTTTGAACGAATTTACCAACGGCTTTTAGCCGTTCCACCACAGGAAGCCCAGAACGAATTGGGATGGTGGGGAGCCTGTGTTGAGACTAAGAATTCGCAGAATATTTTGATGCGTTAAGAACATTCGTCTTTTAATATCAATCGTTGAAGAGAAGCAGTTAACGGTTTTTACAATGCTTGCTACTAGAGAAGAGATAGTTATTGTCGATGGAGTGGCAGTTAGAAATAAGACCACAGTGATGGCAACTGACGAAGGGTAATTTTTCACACATATTTCTTTGTGAATCTTTGTAAATATGCATATGCACTGACTTTTACACGAGCAAGTTTTTGCTTTCGAAACGCCATTTCTTGCAGATAGTGGTCAGCAATTTGTCTTTGACAAAGTTTTCTGTCAATCAGTTCATTCCTAGACTAAGTGAAGACGATCAGCATTACTTGAAACGTTTTCCTTGAGAAATACGGTCAGCTATTTTCCTCGCATGGACAAGTGATTTCATCGCTTGGTAAAGTGTTCTTGTCAATTTTTTCTAGGCAATCATTGCTCCTAAGAATATCATTGCTTGTTACAACGACAGCAATGTTTCCTTAACAAGTGTTTGCTGCTCATATGTAGACCGATAAACAAGTTTTCATTACTTTATAAATGTCCAATATTGCTTGAATCATTTCCCCTTGTCGTCCATCTAGTAGCTTGCCTGATGTCCAACACAAAACTGTGTGGTTTGTGTTAGGTTGCACGAATGCTATCCATCTATTTACCTGACCTATTGTTTTTGTGACAACTTTCGTTGAAAAACGGTTTCTCTGCTATTGACTAAAGATGCGGACAAAAACCTGAACTCTGGAACTCTATACCTCTATTCATTAGAACTATCTCTACTATTTCGTCGTTTAAAACTCAGCTTAAAACATATTTATCTAAATCAGCTAAACGCTTAGCTTACTGGATATGAATAATGCTTTTCTTAGTTTGAAATAGTTTTATAATTTGTATTACACATGCAGCGTCTATTAATATTATTATTATTATTTCCGCTTTTGTCAAGTCTCCCCAATTAGTAGGGCACTTTTGTCATGTATCGGTAATTGAACTCTTTAACTGCAAGACGTATGACTGATTTGTAGACATATATACTTCGTGTAACTGTCAGAGAGTCATTTCACATTGTTCAACGAACAACAAAAGGGTACTAAAATATATATCGGTTGCCACGGTCTTTCGATTGCACTGTAATATACAGTTTAAACTCCTTTATTTCTAAAGATGTGGGTTTTTTTTGTATTTTTTTCATACTACTACGTATACTTCTTTATTGATAAAAATGTGTTTTTAAATTCGTGTAATTTTTTCATACTATTGGCATAGTTTTAAATCATTGTGTATATGTTAGCTTAAACATCTGGGGTCTGTTGTACGAAGCCTGAATAGCGCTATCCACCGGATCAATCCTTATCCAGCGGATAAAATCTATAAAAAACCTATGCAGTGGAAAACTTTTATCCGCTTATAACTTTATCCAACCTTCGTACAACCAGCCCCTGTTGTATATATGTATGGTCTTGTTATTATAAAGTTATCACTCTTTCATGCTGAACGGTTGACGAAGCTCATTAGACATTCATGCAGCTATTTGATATGATATCATTAGCATATTTTTACTTCCGTGTGAAACAATTACTTCACGGTTTGGTGCTGTTTTAATCAATTGTAAATAATACACTATTTATTAATGTTAAACTTTTTAAGTGACGAATTGTATTCTTAAATGTTAATGTTGTTTTTTGTACTGTAGCAAAACTTTTAAAACTAGACGCTCTACGAGCGCTCACATCGAGCTCAGTTCCATCAGCTATTGCCGACTTCCATATTGTGTATCTGGGAATGGCACGTTCAAAATGTCTATACAACTTCAACTTGTCAACTAGAAACGGTGCCTTATTCACATTGTATTAATTTAGTCATCTTAAGCCGCTTTTAAATGTGTAGACTGGGAAAAAAAAAACAACGCAAGCAGCTGTTGGTGCTATAGCAAATCAAGCAATGTATCGGCACTTATTTGAAATCAGTCGGTTATTGATTTGTGATCTGAAACCCCCAGTTATGTTTAATGTCATGTAATGACGAAAAAAAAGGGGAAAATAATCAGAATATCATCAAGTACATGCATATGTACAAACTTCTTTTAAATACGTTATGAATCATCAGCCAATATCATTATAAAAATAATTGAAGATACGTAATTATTTGATGTCGATAGTTACTGTTTTCCAAGATCGCCGTGTAGAAAACTGATGTTTAGAAGAAAATCTGGTTCTATTTACTAAGTACTAACTAGTAGCTTACTGTTTATGACATGACACTAATACATTGTTTTCTTTGGTGATAAAACATAGTACATATTAAAGTAAACATATTGCCACCTAAGCAGGCAATTTTTGACTCTGGGCTTCCTGTGGTGGGACAAAAGGTGGGGGGAGGGGGTGAGGGAACGAGAATAATAATAACTGATATTAAATACAAATACTTAGCCGTAGCGTGATCTAAATTTGTGTACTTTTATTGATACAACAACATCTTTATAATTGTTCACATTACAAAAATTGATGGTATTTTCCAGTATATGACAGTCATCAAGAATATTTGAAAAGTTTTGAACAATGTATACAAGTAAGAAAAAAAGCCATAATTATGACAATCAGTTGCAACGATACAATTAAGATTATAAAAACCTTGCTAAATAGTTCTTTATAAGTAATGAATACAGTTAAAGGAATAAAAGGATCAAAATATTCAATGAAAGAAATGATTTCAAATATTGATTTATGTTGTTGAGCGCTTCAAGTGTGTACTAATAAACATGACGGCTTTCTTGTTTGACTCGTGTTCTTTGTATTTAAAGTCTCTTGCTTGTACAAATTCTTGACTTTGGGTGGATCTGATTTCAGCATTTATACAGTCAGTTTTCATGTCAGTTGTTATAGTATTGTTAGTTAATTGTTTGTAGTGTAGACAAGAGTCATAATTTGGTCATAATTTTGAATTCTCATGGCTCGTGAGAACCTGTAAGAACTTTGTTATGAATGCTAGACATGCTAATAGATTCGTGAAATTACGCTAAACATTTTTTAGTGTAGTCCTACCACGAATGGTATATGCATTTGTATGTATCATCTGTGTGTTAGCCTTCTCCATTTAGCCTTCTTAGTCCTTATTACTTTGTTTGGTTGACGAAGTTCTTGTCCAATCTCGCATCTTCACGTATTATGATTGTCGACGCTCGAAGATAAGCGCTACATGGGCATTACAATAGATGTCAAAAAATATGCGCTATGATTGGATGCAGATTGACGTGCGGCGCTATGATTGGATGCAGACTGACATTGACGATTGACGGTAGTACTTCCGGGGTAGACCGGACTACTAAGGGTGCAGCTATAGGGTCTTTTTCTTGAGCCCACGTACCCTCATGCGGTCAGCGGTAGGGGTGGTATTTTGAGTCACAACTGCATACATTAAAAAAAGGAATACTAATGTGGACTGAGTTTACGGTCTAATTATTGAATCCTAAAAAAACAAAAACCTAAAAACCCAGAAAATTAGCCAACAGTGAGTTTGAATAGATTTATTGGTAAAAACGGTGTAACAGTACAATACAACATTTCTTTTCTACAATAATGTACAAAATTAGTTTTACATGTGCAAACATCATTACAATAAAACCACAAGTTACCAAAAACGATAATCCCTCTTTTATATTCTACAAAATCCAGTTATTGTTTACGGGACAGGTTGTGCAAAACAAAATAATCTAAAGCATGTTCAGTTTAGAATAACACAGAATAACCCGCTTATGGAAATTGACCAAATGTTCTATTTTCTAGTTGTTCTTTAAGAACATCTTTTTTGACTTGGTTGAAATAATACTCGTACGCGAGTATCGCATCAGGAGTTGGAGCTCGAAACTTCACTGTTATTTCATCTTGAACCATCTTGTAATCCCACTCCTTAGGCCAACTGAATTCCTGTTTTACACCCATTCGCTCTACTGTGACATTTTGCAGTTTATCGTTTTTTTTATACTCTATCGTAACTTTTTGGGTTTGCTTGTATACGTTTGATGTAGGAATCAACCCTTCATCGCAGATCTTTGCTCTTGTTTCTTTACTAGCTGTGGCGCTTTCTTTCTTCAAGCACGGATTAAGTTTCTTTGATTCTTTCTTGTCCCTAACCCAATTAAAATTGAATTCACCTCTTTTCTGATTCACTTCCAAACGAAACATTCTGATAACTAACTTTTTCTTACTCACTCTCCGTACTATTATATCATTCACTCCGCTATCCCATTAATCGCAGGCACATGAGAGTATGAAATATAAGGAATAGCTCACACTTCACATTCACTTTCAGTATACTATGAGTATTGATAACGTTCGCCTCATCACTAGCAACATGGCAACCGAACGATTGACGATTGTCAGAAAACCATCTACTGACTACATGAACAACTATGAAGTTATTGAAACGGGAGAAAAATTCTCAAGTTTTACACCAGATATTGCCTTGGCCTTTTCCGATTTTATCAAAAACCAAGAACTCAACAATTATGTTTCCTCTTGGTTATCCGACAATCAGACACAAGAATCTGCCTGCAGTTTTGAACTACCCACATGCAGTCAAGAAAACATTCAAGAGATCAAACCCGAAATTACTCCAAGACAGGTACAAATTGAAAAGTTGCTACTCAAGGCGTTCGCACAGTCACTTCCCGGGGCTATCACACAAATATCTATGGAACACTGTCCAGGGTGTGAGATCAATCATCCTTCTCAACACAGACATGAATGTATGACACTCGACCTACAAACCCTCATTTGGCGTTATAGGAAAGATGCCATGGAGAGAATCGACGAGCAAAGTGCCATGAAGCGGTTCTTACAGTACACAAATGAAGAACTAGATCACCCTATAAACGCACTAGAACTCTTGCGATATGAATGTAAAGACAGTAGACAGGAAATTTTTTATCGAAGAGAAGAGGAATTTGAAAATATTATACTTCATGTTTTTAACAAACTGTTTGAAAAGTAATGCTCTTATTTTTTACCTATGTTTGTACAAAAAAAAAAAAACGTTAATAAAATCCTTTAATAAAAAGTATACGACTCATTTTACTTTATATAAAAATAATCACCTTAGGAAAAACGGGGCATTTTTATTTATAGTTACAGAAAAAAAGAAAGAAAAAAGTTTATATTGAGATGACATTGTATATTTTGATCACTTTTCCGCTTTTATTTCACAATGACAGACGTTCGTTTTAAGACTCCAACCAGCATTATGGTTTCTGGTCCAACACAAGCGGGAAAAACGGTTCTAGCAAGAAGGTTACTTATGAACAAGCACATGTTGTTTGATCAAGAAATCAATAAGGTTGTATACTGCTATGGAGCTTATCAGCCGGGTTTTGCAGAATTAGAGCGTAATGTTGAAAATATCATATTCGTCGAGGGATTTTCCGATAATGTGATGGATCTTTTTGACAATCAACCAGGAATCTTAGTTATAGATGATTTGATGGCCGACTGTTCTAACGACCAAAGAATGGCTGATCTGTTGACAAAACATTCACATCACAAAAACATAACAGTCATCTATATTGTCCAGAATCTATTTCCACCTGGGAAGTTTTCGCGCACTATTTCTCTCAATTGCCACTACATCATTGCCTTTAAAAACTGTCGTGACTCTCTAGGCATTTCTACCCTTATACAACAAGCGTTTTGTTCAAAGAACGATAGAAATTTCGCAATGGAATGTTTCCAAGATTCTACCAACAAGATGTATGGTTATCTATTGTTTGATATGCATCCTGTCACGCCAATTAATTTTAGACTTCGCACTAACATTTTCCAAACGAACAACACATTGCATACGTTAAACGTATATAAAAAGTGAAACGAATACGTTTTCCCTCATTTTAAAGAAAAATGTCTGACCGTGTTAGACGTAACATTGATTTTTTAACCGTCTTAACAAAGTGTAACAAAAAACAACGAAAAGCATTACTGGAACATTGTGATAAAGAGTTAATCTTGACAATATCAGAAATTGCGATTAACGTTTTAAAAGGCGTTGTGCAACTTACTCCAGCACAGACAGCAAAACTTCGAAGGTTTAGGAAGCACCTTAGAGCGCTTGCGGACCGCCAAGTTCCACTTAAGCACAAAAAGAGTCACATAGTACAGAGTGGTGGATCACTACTGCTAACTCTATTACCGCCCGTGCTTTCTGTTCTAAAAGAGGTTTTTTCGTCCTAAAAAAATGAAATACGCTAAACGCATGGTGTTAGTTCCCGAGGAGTTTATGAATATGTTGGAACGTAAAGAAAACATGCAGACTGCTCCAATGACAAAATCGATGATTCGACTAGACCAAAAGATGGATAACATATTAGAAGATACAAAAAAACCAGCTGACGATAAAGCTACTCAATACACTCAGAATCTTCAACGCTTTCTTGACGTTCAAGAGCAAAAACGTGATTTCATTCCGACTGTGAAAATTCATCAAGAAAGTTCGTCACCCTTAATCACTAACGCGCAAGAAATTAAAAAAGAAGAAGTGATGAAATCTGAAGAATCACCATCAGAGGCTAAAAGCCCCCTGTCAGAGAACGAAATCTT
This sequence comes from Metridium senile, assembly GCA_949775045.1. NCBI lineage: Eukaryota > Metazoa > Cnidaria > Anthozoa > Actiniaria > Metridiidae > Metridium > Metridium senile. The sequence goes on along the minus strand of OX459110.1, from coordinate 8,484,473 downwards.
AGAGTCAATTCCAAAGAACTCACGTACACTGGCAAAATCGATGATTACCCGCTTAAAAGCAAACAGAGAGCACGTAACGTGGAACAATAAAGGCGAGGTATCAGTAAATGGTCAACCTGTAACAGGGTCGAATATCATTGATTTGGTCAACGATCAGCTCAGAGAGAGAAAAGATTTTAACCCTAAAGTTACACGGGTGGGTTTCTAGCTATTCGTTTAGAAATGGTAAAGATTTCTTTTGTAAACGCTGTGGTATAGCCCTTTTCAAAAACACCCTTTAACTTTGAAAGCCTAACTTTATCACCAATGTGAAACTTAAATCTCACAGGCCCGTCCACTAAATCTTTGTCATACAGAATATGCCAAACATGGTCTTCATTTTCTTGAGATACTAAACGGGGCTTAGTTTTAATGGATGAGTGATAGGTGTTGTTGTAACTAGTTGTAATATGCTGTATTATATCCGTATACTTTAAAGTATCTTTATGTGTGAAATATTTGTACATTTTAGATTTGATAGTCCTAATTACACGTTCTGCAATAGCGGCCTTCGTCTCATTATTGGTGGTGAAAAAGAGAACATTATTTTTCTTTAAAAAAGTCTGAAATTGTTTATTTAAAAACTCTTTTCCGTGATCGGTCTGCAGTTTTTCTGGTTTTCGTCCTTGCTTGAATATTTTTTGAAAGCCTTGGACGATACACTTTCCAGTTTTGTTTTTTAATGGCTCACACCATGTGAACTTGGAGAGAATATCGATAGCCACTAAAATGTACTTATTGTTTCCATTATATTTTGCAATTTTTTGTATATCAATAAGATCAGCCTGCCATTGCTCATCAACTCTGCCAACAATTATACGATTTCTTGTAAAGTTTTTTCTGTTGCGTTTGTGTAAAGTAAAAGTTTGCTGTGAATTCAACCAGTCATACACTTGTTTCCTTGATATTTTGTGATTTTTTTCCTCTTGTACAACACGGTATAATGCCTCGGCCGAAGCAAAACTTCCTGGTTTTTTTGGGTTGTAATACAGACTTGTTAAATACTTGTTGACGTTTTTGTTTGCCATCTATGCTTTGAATAGAAACACGGCCACCACAGCAGGCCAATGTACATCTGATTTCTCTCAAAACATTGCCTAATTTGAAAGAGGGTAGCGAAGATAAACAACCCATTTCTCACTCATAGAGTTTCACTTTTAGACTGAGAAAGAATTTGTTTTTCTTGAGTTTATATTAGAACTATCGTTGATAATGTTTGACAAAACTTATACTATTGGTTCAACTGTAATGGGTGATAAAACAAACAAAACAGAGTGCTATCATAATCGATCACTTGGTTTTCATACCTGGTTGAACTTGATATAATGGTACTTAACTATTTAATCCCTTCATTGTTTTTATCATTGTGCTACTCGCCTGCGCGATGAAACACATAAAAGACGATATCTTGATCTTAACGTTAACTTCGGTTTTACAACTACATAAAAAATAACACACCAAGAGTAAGAAGTAAAATGTTTTATTTAAATAAAATTGATGAATAATAGTTGGATTATGATTTACCTAATTATTAATTAAAAAAACTACGATTATAGATTATATATTTTTTTACACTGTATATTGTTTCTTTTCATATAAAATTAAAGTCTCAATGTTCATTGTCGAGTGCTCTATAAAATGACACATCTTGATCATCATCGTCATCATCATCATTGTAAAATGACAGGTCCTCTTTAGTAAATTCGTCCTCGCTTTCAGATTCTGATGAGACATTAAGGTCAATCGATCCTTCTTCCTCCTCCTCTTCCTCCTCTTCCTCTTTTCTTTCTTCTTCTTTATCATCATAGCGAAACAGTTCGCCCAAATTATGAGTTTCAGGTATAGTGATCTCTGAGAAAAGGTGTAGGGATGATATGGTGTTGAGTGGTTGACGATGATAGTTTACAGTGACGGCTTGGTATTCAGGTTCTTTCCATGTGAAACCAAATGGCAAAGTATCTGGACCATCATTGATAATCATTCGTTTGTCGTATACTAGTTGGTATTTTTTTTCTTGTCGTTTGTTAATAATTTTTCTTGTGATGGGTTCTCTGGTGATTTTACGTTCTTCTACCACAGTGATGGTCTTGTTTGACTTGATGTCGTTAACCATTGATTTCATACAGTCCATGTTGATAGTTTGACTTGTTTTGTGGTTCAAGCTGAATCCTTTAATTTTGACTTTGAAGCTTCCATCGGTCACTTTGTAGGCGTAATTCTTCGGTCCGCATGAGACGAATTCTTTGATGTACTGGCCGTCACCAATTTCATCTGTCAGGCCACCGAGATAGTCAGAGAGTTGTGGTTCATAGTCGTTTTCGTTGGAAATGAAGATGACTGAATCAGTGTCGAAATAGAGCACTCTTTTACCTAAGTTACTTATAAGATTATATAATTCTAATCTAGCCCAGGCAGTGGTAAAAATTGCTATAAATATATTAGTTACATTGCTTTCTTTTGAAATTTCTTTCTTTTTCTTATAGACTAGTTCTACAACATCTTCATTGATTAAGTACAAATCTAACAAGTCGTGTTCGTCACTATTAATCACCTCATAAAACCTCTTAGGCTCAAACACAAGTTCCGACTCTTCTCTATTAGTGTTCATACCGAATTTACCCCACAGAGAGTTTAGGCAAAGTTTTGAAATTGCTCTTAAACCGGGATTTTTTTTGATATTGTCTGGACGGAGCGTAATACCCTCATGCTCTCGATACATCTCAATATAGCGCTGGCGATCGATATCATTTTGTACCCACCCAGGGTAGTCACTACTTTCTTGCTTGGATCGCAAAAAAGTATCAACATAATCTTTAAAAAGTGACTTTGAAGTGTGCTCGAAATGCCATACTTCCTTTATTTCTAATATTTCATAACCCACTTCAACGGCTTTTTGAACTTCACAAGAGCACCAAGTTCCATAAAAACCACGCTCAGATTTAGTGTGACAACAGGTATCACTCTCATCAATCGCACATTGTTTGCATAACGGGAATACAAGCTTACCGCCTATTTTGACAGGTAATATAGGAAAAAACAAATTTGGCGGTGCTAATACTTTACATTTAATTACGCCAAAATATTGACTGATATCACCAAAATCTTCTGTTATTATCACTGGATGACCGATTGGATATGTTTTTGACTTGTTAACATATGGATAGAGACTTGTAAAATCGACATATTTGATCTTCTCTCCCGGTTGACATGAGTAAAATAATTTAACGGCGTTTGTACGGCCTCCGTAAAACGCATCCCTTGGTTTAAGGTTACCTACAATCTCATGCAAAGAGAGAAATGACTTAAATTCAGATGTTTGTGAAAGTTTGTGAAAGTCGCATTCCCATATATATTTCACAGTGTAACCTAGTTTCTTAAGTCGTTCCACTCTTTGCATGGTATTATTATAGATTACACTGTTTTTGATATTTACGAGTGAATTATTGGAGTCACTATCGAAACACGCATTGTGCGCGTGAAACATGCAACCAAAAAACTCAAACACCTCATTTGTTTCAGGGCAAAATCCATCAACGTAATACGTTTTATTAAGCTCTTGGTCAACGATTTTATGTTCACCGACGTTTTCTGCATGTAAGATATTTTTATTTGTAAGGAAACGTAAAAATTCAAGCCACTGAATTGAAACTTCCGAATAGAGCTTTTGTACACCTCTATACAAATGATTGGGCACAATACCTATAGTTTCCGGTTTTAAAAATTTTGACTTGAATAAACTCATTACGGTGGATGCTATAGTAACGTAACGGAATGGATCAATATCCATCTCCGTTGAAAAAATTTCTCTGAAACGTATGCAACTTTCTCTAAGAATATTCACATCTTGAATGCAATATAGCTCTATTTCTTTGTCAAAGTCGAATATATAGTTATTATTACATAGATCGGCGTGCCATTGTAAAAATGTAGTGCGCGCTTCACTGGAAAGCGAATCTGGCGAATAATACTTGGTATCTGGGAGAGGACCCACATACCCAAAGTTTTCCTTCTTATTAAAAAGATGTGGAAAAGTGCCTTTTGTTAGCTTACTTTCGTCTAAACCAAAGGTTTTTGGTAGTTTCGATAGAGGCATTTGGAACCAGTTGAGCGAATCGACCACGCGTATATTGTAGTCCTTAACAACAAGTTGCATAATTTTCTGACCAGATCGAATTATTCGAACGTCGGCTGTTGGTCTGTTTTGCAAAAGCCATTGAAGTAAAAATAAACTATCAAAACCTTTGGCATTGTGAGCTATGGCTGTGTAGCCAGAATGTTGCTTATCGAAAAGAAAGAGACAAAAATTGTGTAACGAGTCATAGCCCTTAAAAATAGAAGTGTTACCTACAAAATCTTGTGATACCGCGAAATTTACTTTATGCTCACCACTCGATTGATCGGTTTCGAAATCGAAAAAAAGAAGATTTTCTGAAGGAGTCTTCGGAGGTTCGTTTTGCATGTAACACAAATGTCCAGGTTCTACAAAATCCTTACAAATCCAACATTTGTATTCATTACATATGTGCTTACTTCTCCGTTCAGAATCAACAATTGCACTACAACTAGTACAACGAAACGATCGTGTGCATTTTGAAGGGATTGTTTTGCCGTTTGTTGTTTTTTCTTTCTGATGTGCTAACAAACATTCCTGTGACCGGCAAAATTTATTACATTTCGGACACTCTATTTTTGAAGCAAGTAGCTGTTGGCATGATTTTCTTTCACAAACTTTACATACATTTTCACATGGATGGTTCTTCTGTTTATTAAAATACTTGTGGCATTTATTACAATAAAAACGTTTTCCGAAAAACGAAGGTAGTTTGTCAGGCTTAATGACATCAAAATGTGCGTTGTGATAGTATAGAATAATTTTCTTTTCCCGTATAGGACCTTCATAAATCACTGTATTTCTGTTTGCAAAGCTAATGACGATAACCTGAAAATCGGTAAGAACATTTTGAAAACGATCTACCTCTTCCAAACCGCATGGTCCTTTTGGTACATTGGCCTTTTTGTGAAGTTCAAAAGCTAATCGTTTTTGAATAGGTTTTCCCTTGATTAATAGTTGTGTTTTCGGCCCTTTTAAAGCTATTTCTCTCCCTGTGACTATAGCCCGCGCACAACATAAGTTATCCTTGTTCTTAATAGTGATAATACTTCGTTTTAACTTTGTGTGCAGAGAATAATCGAGAACTTTCAAGGGTTTCCCACTACCCACTGGCATTTTAAGAGCAACAACATCAATGCCAAAACTCTCATCTAAGGGTATTTCTTCCTCGGACTGAAGCACTTTGCTAATTTCACTTAAAATTAGTGATGGGTGTTGTTCACTCACGGTAACTAATCTAGTCGAAAGAGGTTTTTTGAGGTGATTAGAAGTGACCATTACACGCATCCTATCCTGTGTAACATTATTAAGATTACATTTTGACTTAACTTGTGATATAACATCACTAAATACATTTTCTAACCGGTTTACATAATCTTTTAAAAGATTTTTAGAGTTACTATTAAAACCACTAACCTGGGCCTTAAAGGCACACGAATAGGTGCCGAACTTTTTAACTTCTTTCTCTGATAATTGTTCTAAATTAAAATCAAGTGTTCTTTCTGGTTCTCTTTCCTTTGATGTGTTGTTCTTTGATTTGGTTTTCTTGTTCTTGGGTAACCTGATGTTTGCCTTTGCTTCATCAATTGCCGCTTGCAGGAAAGCGGCTGCTTGTTTTTGAAGTTTCTCGACTTTGTCGAAATCAGGGCGTCTTTTTTTCAGTTCCCTCCCTGAACGTTTAAGATAACGCTTTGCTTTCTGTTGGTTATTGGTATTTTTGGTTTTCTCTTTCTGAATAGTTTTAGTCATGATTGCGAATGGATTTCCACTCGTTGCTACACTCATATATATATCAGTCAAGCCACCCCAACCACACCCCTTTTAATCCCTTGCACGATGCGCTTTTGTCCAACGTAATTAAGGAAGTAAGACAAAAAGAACAAAAGTACGTTAATCTTATTACACAAAAACTTTTATTTAGAATTTTGCAAGATCAACAAATTACATGATTTTCGTAAAAAAACTATATACTGATTTACAAAAAAGTGTGTTTGAAAAGATAAGATTTGTACAAAATGTTTGTAAACATGTGTACTTAGTGTACTACTCAGTGTTCAATGGTGAAACTTTTCTTTTCTTCTTCTCTGTTTTTTTGGTGTCTGTCAATTTTCTTTTGATAACCTGATACTCTTCGGCTTGAACTGCCTTTTCTATAGTTTTAACTTCGGGTTGCCAGTTAGCGATAGTATTCTTGGAGGGTTGCTCATCACACCATTGGAAATACTTGCAGCGATCATCACGTTGACTGCACTTGAAAAAACCGCGCCCTGGGTTGTTTTCGCTTCTTGAGATCCATAAGGTTGCCGGTTTTCTATGATCGCACAGAGGGTGGTCATGCTTGAAATGGCTTTTTACTTTTTCTGTAAAATTATCGAGGTACTCGTTGAAGTTCTCGGCTTTACTAAAAAAGCCACATTTCCTCTCCTTGCATCTGATGTACTGCTCATCGTTTTTAGAGTTGAATTGTTCAAGGCAATCGTTTTCTTTGCAAAAACAGGGATAACAAGATAGTGAAACCATGATTGCTGATAAATTGTACGTTCAAAGTCACAACTGAGCTGAATGATAGAAAAAATCTTGAAACTAATTCAATATATATAGGAAACTACACGTGGGCCTTAATAAGAATTTTATAAAAAGTTACAATTGTCTATGTTCTAATGGAAGTATGTGGAGTATCTATAGAGGGATTACTTTAGTAATAGAAGAACAAAAAACACCAGCTGCTAACTAGTTCTGGTATGTGCAGTATGTATAGAGGGATTACTTTAGTAATAGAAGAAAACAAACACCAGCTGCTAACTAGTTCTAGTATGTTCACAACCTGTCCCGTAAACAATAACTGGATTTTGTAGAATATAAAAGAGGGATTATCGTTTTTGGTAACTTGTGGTTTTGTTGTAATGATTTTTGCACATGTAAAACTAATTTTGTACATTATTGTAGAAAAGAAATGTTGTATTGTACTGTTACACCGTTTTTAACCAATAAATCTATTCAAACCTACTCTTGGCTGATTTTCTGAGTTTTTTAGGTTTTTAGGTTTTTTAGGATTCAATAATTAGACCGTAAACTCAGTCCACATTAGTATTCCTTTTTTTAATTTATGCAGTTGTGACTCAAAATACCACCCCTACCGCTGACCGCATGAGGGTACGTGGGCTCAAGAAAAAGACCCTATAGCTGCACCCTTAGTAGTGACCGGAAGTCATTTTGGCGACCAAGAGAACACTGTGCATTTTAAGACATCGAGCTTTTCGCTCGATGTAATTAATGTTATCTAGGTAAATCCTTCAGAGGGAACTAGCCAATCAGCGCGAAGTAAACATGCACAAATTGTTAGCGTCATCCCGAGGGGGAAATATTAGTGCGTTAATTGCTAGCCTGACCAGGATAGGGAGCTTTCTATAATTTTGTAATTATATATCCATCGAAAACTGCATTAAAAAGCGAGAAGACAGGCGTCCTTCCAAACCATATATTTCCTATAAGTTTTAGACATTTTTATGAGGCTGTATCTTGGTAACAACCAAATGCAACCAAACTCAGGAATCTTACATATCTTGATGTGCTCTATTTAAATATATTTATTTAATTTTATTCATTTCTTAATTACATTAATTAGGGAAACTAGTACCCAGTCCTTTACTCGTTTTGGAAAAGGCCAATATCATGACATTATTCACTTCACGTCCTGGTCAGTCGGGGCTTGTGCTTCATCCATGAATACATGTTATAAAACAATTAGTGAAATTACACGACGTTCTAATTCGATACCGAACTCGAAATGATAATTACGGGCGAAAGCTTGAATGAATAACACGATATTTGCATAAAGTTCTGAATAATGTTTGTTAGAATGTCTAAATGTAATTAAATCTGTAATTAAATCTGTTGTTATTGCTTTGTTTATCGCTTGTGAATTCTGAAGTATAATTCCACAAACTTCAAATAATACTCTGTTTTTTTAGATGAGTTATGTGCGCCGAATAGAGCTCAGTTGGATTTCAGCCTGTTTACTTTTGGCGCGACACCACATTGCAGATTTGCACGGGCTCAATGCTAACAAGTTTTAGTGTGATTTGCCGTGATGGCTAGGTTATAAAATATTTACCTAGCTATTTAGATCTTCAAATTATTTTATTTGTTAAAAATCCCATAAATATATTAGGGGATATCATTATTATTAAAATAATTTTTATGATATGTGTAGCTGTAGTAGTTGGGTCAAGTAGCTACAACATGTTAAACAAATGTTTCTTTTAGATTGGTTGCTATTGAAGTGACTTCACTGCAAACACAAAATCCACAACCAAGGCCGCCTATTCAAGCCATCAGGTATGTCGAAATAACTCCCTTAGCAATGAAAAAAAAAAAGTCAAGTAAGAAAGGAGAGAAATACATTAAGAAATGCCACGGTTATCTAGAGAGGGATTTCAATTCGTCGTAGCCATGTTTGTGGTCCAGTTAGTTCAGGGTCTACTTGTGACTCAGCTACTGGTAACATTGTAACTCATTACCACCTTCCGTATGGTCGGGTTGCATGTCGGCGACTAAACCGGCTTCCCCACTATCATTATCTTAGCGAGGAGGGCGGCATGAGTAAGCATGCAGAAAGCTTCGTGGGGTAACCCTTGACAACCGGCCACCCACTTTACTTAACCATGTAATCCTGAAGATTGCAGCCCCTGATAACAGAACGTTAAGATCTGGTTAACAACGGTACAGACAAATACAAGAACGAATGATGGCAGAGAATATACTAAAAGGGTCCTGAAGGGTGGATGATCCCATTTCCAAGTCTTATTTTTGGCAAAATCCCTTTCCCAGTTATTTACTTTCGGAAATTCCCACTCCCATTTCAGAGTTCCTACTTACAATAACTGAATAAATTAACGGTTCCCAAATGCTCTCCCGGCTTCAGACTGTGGATTGTGGCTTTGTTTGCGACAACGATTTTTGAAATAGATGTATATACATGTTTCTATTTAAGGGCAGCACCAGTAGTAGTAGTACCAGTTGCACCTGAGCACACATGTTGCTGTGGATGCTGTGCTTATGACTGCTGTGACTGTGATGATGACTATCCATGGTACAGCTTGAGAGGCAAAGGTAAATAAATATATTAAATAGATTTAGTTATTTATTGCTGTATACTGGTATCGAAAAAGGATAACCACACCCTAAATTTAAATTAAAGGACAGTATACTGTATTTATATATCTTTTGCATACATGCATACTAGCAGATGTACCATATGTAATCTGATAGATGGAAGACCTTTTAATATAGAATCATTTTATGGCAGCCATATTTGTGGGCAAGTACAAAATATTTGTTTTGAATGAAAAAGCATCAGTTTCAGTTCCCTTGTTGACTTATACACCTATTTCAATTAACGTTGTCCATCTGGAATAGTTGATTTGAGACCGATAGGAATTGTGGGAGCTCGTTAAACTGCAAATGCACTATTATAATCACACTTTTTCATAATCCCGGGGTTTGTTTGCAAGCGTTTCCTCAGCTCTTCTCCCCTCCCCCTCCCCCACCCTCGTTTTTTTGTACTCGTATTAGATTTCGCGGCCATATCGGTAACACAGCTATCCCAAAACAACCCAAAAAGCAACTTCACAACCTCATAAGAACGCGCGCTCTCATTGGCTGGCTATCTCGGAATCTGAGACCATATTCACTGCTCAAGCTCGGAATATTGCTTCTCGGCAAAATGGCGTCTCGTTTTGCAACAATTACCGATGAAGAAATTGAAAAAATTCAACAAAACGCAATTCCACAAAACACAAAGAAAGCTACAAAGTTTGGTTTAAGTGTTTTTCAAGGTAAAACGGCATTTTAAACATAAAAAAATTGAATTCATAGAAAACGAGGTTCAACGTTCGTGCGCCTTGTCACGCTTTGTAATGTTATGCAATAAATTTCTTAATTTAAAAAACAGGTTTAGCAGTTTTAAAGCTACCAGTAGCGCTTGAGTAAGCTACAACATATATGTTTACTAGCTATAGCAATCACATATAATAAACCCTTTCACAGTTTCCTGCTCTTTAAAGCGAAGCAAGACGAACGTTGAGCTTGCATTGATACTAAGACAATTTTCAACACCTTACCGGACAATTATTCACTTCTCTCGGTTCAATACAATACAAGTTAATTAACTTGTGTTTTTTTCTTCTATACCAACAGGTTGGGGATTGGTTCTTTTGCTGCTCCTAATGTACCTCGTATTCTTTGCTATCATTGCTTTTTTTGCTATCGCTTGGGTAGCCTTGGCGTGTCTTGTTGGCCTTTTTTGTAATGATGATTAGGCCCTTTTCAAGTCTTCTTCAATTCGTGTTTACTATATACATGCACCTGTTTTCAAAACCGTTGTCCAAAAAAGTATAGAATGGGAATTATAACTTTTATAATCATAATAATGCTAGTAGTGAGCTATTAGAATGAACTGATATCATTGGTATCACGTGATATCCCTTTCAGTGTTTATGTTATTGTCGGTGGACAGTGTTAATGGCAATGACTGGAATCAAATTTTTGAAAATCGCGAAAAAAACAAGTGCCGCAAAAATGAGGAAGTTACTTTAAATGTTGACAGTTAAAATTCGCCTTTTGACAGTTGACGGTTAAAAAATTTGTTGTTTTGAGAGGACTGGGACCGAGTTAAAATATTGATCCAATTAAGAAATGATCCCTTACACTTATAGAAAAAACATACAAATATTAGTATCATTACCGAATCTGAGCATGTTCGGATGAATACTAATTGAGTGGCACGCTTCTAAAAATTTGCAAAAATATAAGAGAGAATGTATGGGGATTAAAGTCAGCGTCCCAAAAAAGCATACATTATAACTTGGTTATAAAACTTGGTAAACTTAAATTTTTTTAGTGTGGTCTTTTATTAGAATGATATTTGGATACTCGTTCCCAGTCCCTTCCTCAATTCCTGAAAGGCGAATTGAATCCCTATGTAATGCACCAACACTTAAACTTCTCATCAATAAAACATAGTTAACGCGATGTTGATATGATTCAATGCACTGCTATTGTACCGTATATACTTATAATTTACTTGTACTTTCATTAAAAGCTGATGATCAACGGTTATTTTTGAGTCCCGGAGCAATGTAATTATTACCCCTTTCCCAACACAGCGGTAAAACGACTCAATTAAACCAGGCGTGTGACAGTTTCGACTGGAAGTCCTTTGCAACTATGCTAATAGAAAAGAACCCAGTTAAAATGCAAATAGATGTGGGCGCTGCGCTACGTGGAACAGACCATTGCTAGAAATTTGGGTCATTGTACAGCGGTTTTCTTGGGCTCAGATTTTGACGAATATTCCGAGTTTTATACGACTAAAACTCCAAACTTCCGCAATATGATGATTGGGAACCCTGTTTTCAATCCCACAATACATTTGGAGATAAAATAATTAAAATGGCGGACCAAGAAAGCTTCCAAGAGTTTGTTTCTTTGTTTTCTTTTATTTACAACTTGAAGCTGGATAGAAACATGGCGCCGTTGCAAAGATGTTTTTTGCAAATGTTCACAGCCTTCAGGAAGAAAATTGGACAGTTATTCTACGCATGTTTTTGGCGATTTGGACTGTTTAAACAGTGTACTAGTGAGATCGATTCGCGCACTCATCGTAAATTATAATCTTCTACTTCAAATTGAACGAAAAGTACATGGAGGTTGGATTTCAAAGGAGATGTATGGCAAATTGAGGGCTTACATATGAAAACTACCAACAGCTCAGGAAGGAGTGCTGCTGTTTATTGTGAAAAATTTTTGGCAGTGAGTTCAAAGATTTATATGTACTTTCATAGTTTTCATTCGCGCACCGAGTGCAATATGCTTACTTCGTCCACAAATACTCAAAATATATTATTTGCCATACATTTTCTTATAAAAAGTGGTAGCCATTTTGTTTATTTTTGCGTGCTACAACGCATGCGCGTCGCCATCTTGACCCAAATTTCTAGCAATGCTCCCAAAAAAATTCTTACACGCAACTGCCTCTATTCTCGGTTTTCATTGACATCAACAAAAATATTTCAGGCAGTTTCAGAGACCTCAACATAAGTACATTCACGTGAAAGAGTGAGTAAAACTTTTTAATTTTTGCAAAAATTCAAGTCAAACCGAGTTTTTGTTGCCAAGATATGAACAATTTTATATACTATTATTTTGGTAAGAATGCATATTATGTTGGTTTACAGCTTGTGTACACCAACATGGCGGACAAAAGTTCAGGCGTTGAAATTACAGTTTATTTCAAACCAAAACGCTTTAGAGGTGAAAAAAAATGAATCAACAAACAATTTCGTTTAGGTACCAGCCAAAAAAAGTGACATTTGTCTGACAATATCTCAAAAACGAAACAACAAAAAACAACCAAATTTTCAGGAATAAAACTTTTCAAACACATCTACAAATTAAAATATAAGAGGACCAGCCGTCTGGGATTTATAGCTTAGATTTTAGCGTTTTGATGACGTCACATGAAAACCGAGAATTACGGAAACCAGAAAGGAACTAGTTACTTATTCCAAAAGCAAAATAAAATATCAAGGCGTAGCAAGCATCAGTTTTAGTAATGCAAAGAACAAAGAAAGGAAGGAAGGAAGGAAGGAAGGTAGGAAGGTAGGTAGGAAGGAAGGAAGGAAGGAAGGACGGAAGGAAGGAAGGAAGGAAGGAAGGAAGGAAGGAAGGAAGGAAGGAAGGAAGGAAGGAAGGAAGGAAGGAAGGAAGGAAGGAAGGAAGGAAGGAAGGAAGGAAGGAAGGAAGGCAACATCTAGAAAAAGACCCCTCAGTCTAACCAATGGTTATGCCACCGAGTACCTAAAGAGCTAAAGCGTCTCGAATCCTAAGAAGTTATCGAAAAATAAGAAACACCGACAGAGTGGGTGTCAAGCCCCGCGGTAGTTGAGAAAACAGACGGAAGAGTTAGGGTGTGTATCGATCCATTACACCTTAACAAGGCCCTCAAACGCTCCCATTACCCGTTACCTGTCATAGACGAAATACTGCCAGAGCTTTCAGAAGCGAAGCTATTTACTAAAATAGATTTCAAAGACGGCTTTCTTCAAGTAGAACTCTACCAAGAATCCAGTGAGTTAACCAATTCCAGACACCTTGGGGACGATATCGTTGGCTCCGAATGCCGTTCGGTATACCTCCAGCCCCGGAGTACATCCAACAGAAGCTTGATCAGAACCTGAGGGATTAAAAGGTACATTCGAGATTGCAGACGACATCCATATTATTTGTCAAGGTGACAGCCCAAGTAAGGACCACGACGAAAACCTAAGAAACCTGCTGGAAAGATGCCGCACCAAAAACATCAAACTTAACAAGAAAACGTTTGTGTATAAAAGCTACAGTGTTCCATACATTGGTCATCTGCTTACAAAGGACGGTCTAAGCCAGATCCATCTAAGATGGATAGGATTACAAACCTAGAAAGACCCCACGATGTCGAAGCAGTAAGGAGGCTCGTCGGTATGGCCAAGTATTTATCCAAATTCCTCAAAGATCTATCAACAGAGTCCGAGCCATCTACGAAAATAAGCACATGGGTGTACCGTTCCTATGGCAGCGAGAACACGAGGAATCATTCCAACAAGTCAAACAGATTGTGTCTCAAGCGCCAGCATTGAGATATTACAACTCGACAGAACCTCGGGCGACAATTGCAAGCAACACCAATCAGAACTTGAGACGATCCACACGCGAGAGACTACAACTGTCGTATTTGAAAGACTACGTAATTGAGCACTAGCTAACACAGTTTAAACAATGGACTATGAATTCACTGAAAACATTTGTTGAGTTACTTTATTGTATCTTCTATATTCATTCTTTAAAGAAGGAAGGGTGGGACGTCATGAGTAATTAGTGTCACATAAGTGAGTCCCGAATGCGAGTTGTTGTTGTACTTAGAGAGTGGCCAGTGTGAGCTACAATAGTTATAGATAGTCATCTTTAAAACGATAACGTTACAAAATACACAAAGTGTTCATAATTAATGATATTACTAATCTATTTGTTCAAGGGATTTGAGTTAAACAAAGTATCACAAATCTCAAAGTGTTCATGGTACAAGTACCCTCACTGTAAGCAAACCAGGCCTAATGGCCATTCAGTTTCTCAGGATGGTACGAACTTTCAAGGAAAAACCACTTACCTCTAGAGCCTAAACTCTACCTTGTGTATAAAAATGATGGTGTTTGCACTTTACTTTTACTTTGGTTTTTACCATTAATACTCTTGCCAGGCCGTTAGGCCGGTCCGAGTCTAGGTTTACCTTTCGTCTATCGACGTAGCAAATAGCAAATTTACCCAGAAGCCTTTATGGACTGAACTTGCTTCCGCGCACGTGCTCAACGCTCTAAACACAAATAAATCTTGGATTCCTCGAGTCAACAAACTCTAACAGAAAACATGCACCAAATTAAAGTCTAGAGAAGTTTTCTGAATATGCCATTCTTCCGATTCATTGTTTGGTTTTGGATTCGAACTTAAAGTCAAGCAAGAAACTGGTTGGATTATTTCAATGCAACTCTTATCAAACCAAAAGAACATGTAACTAATTACTCTAATTCACTTATGTTTAATTTTATAAACTTAAATATTACGCTTACAAATATTGTGTTTGTACTGATCTCACATGTTTCTACGGAATTGATGACATTGTTTACATGGTCTGTCCACTAGAGAAATCGATCCATATCGATGTACAACAACAGCTATTTGTGCAGCGACAATCAACTGAACAATGAATTCAAATATTGTACTGTTTGTTTCTGGGATGTATTCTGCTCAACGTATTCAACTGTACGCTTCGTGCTTAATTTTTTTTAAATATTTTTTTTATTAGGTATACTTTTCAATACTTTTCTAAGTTTTATACAATTGCCAAACTTTATACAGATGGAATCATATACTATATATATATATATATATATAACCTTATTATACATGATCTATTGTTTTTTGATTGTATGATGTCTTTTTTTACAGAATAACACTAACCCTTGCTTTACAATGTTTTCTAATGCATCCCAAATATTTATCATGCTTCTCTACAAACAACAAATTAAGCAACAAATAGTTCCATGACCCAGCTCAATATTTCGTTCATTCACATCACTCTTGAATCTCAAGCAACAAGGGCGTTTTTATGATATCAAATGTCTTCACGTTATGAAAAAACTTCATGAAAAAAAAACCCGTCATGAGTAATAAGTGTCACATGAGTGAACCTCCAAGGCCAGTGCGAGCTAAAATAGTTATCAATAGTTAAACGTGAATAAAGTCAAGGGTCTAGTTTGCAATGTAAATCACTCGTGCATGCGTGCATGTATAAGCAATAAATGTTGTCGTCACTTAAAATATTTTGATGCGTTAAGAACATTCGTCCTTTAATATCAATCGTTGAAGAGTACGTTAACCTGATCGTTGAAGATTTTACAATGCTTGCTACTAGTGAAGAAGTAGTTATCGTTGATGGAGTGGCTGTTAAAAAAGAGACCACAATGATGGCAACTAACGAAGGGTAATTTTTTATTATTTATTTATTTATTTATTTATTTTATTATTTAAGTTATGGTTATAACACTGTAAATATGCATATGTACTGACTTGTACACGAGGAAGTTTTTCCTTTGGAAATGCCATTTCTTGCGGATAGTGGTCAGCAATTTGTCTTTGACAAAGTTTTCTGGTAATCAGTTCATTGCAAATGAAGACGATCAACATTACTTGAAAAATTTACTTGACAAATACCGACGGTCAGCAATTTCCCTTGCATGGACAATTTCATCGCTTAATAAATAGTTCTTGCCAATTTCTCCTTGGTAACTTCAAGAAAACAAAACACCACAAATGAATCCTTGAGAAGTCATCTTGAAAATATCATTGCTTGTTAAAACGGCAGCAATTTTTCCTTAACAAGTTTTTTTTGCTCATGTAGACCGATAAACAAGTTTTCGTTACTTTATAAATGTCCAATATTCCTTGAATCATTTCCCCCTGCCTGAAGTCCAACACAAAACTAGGAGGTTTGTGTTAGGTTGCAAGGCTCTTTTAAAATCTATCTATCTACTCAGTGTCCTATTCAAATTGTTTCTGTGATAAGTGATCGTTGGCCGGGAAAACGGCTTCTCTGCTCTTGACTCTCTTGACTCTCTACCTCTATCCATTAAAACTCTCTATACTATTTGGTCGTTTAAAACTTTGCTTAAAACTTATTTTTGTAAATCAGCTAAGCGCTTAGCTTAGATATGATGATACTTTTCTGAGTTTGAAATTGTTTTATAATTTTTATTACAGCGCCTATTATTATCATTATTATTATTATTTAATATACACTCATATAGGTACTTCAAAGTAGCCTTCATTATTTACCATATAATGCTACTCATTTATAAAATTACTTTTCATAAAGGACAACTATTTTCAATGGGTCCCGATAGTATTCTTCTAATTAAACTCTTACTATCGATTAGCACAGTCATCTCTTGTACAACTTGATTTGATGTTTCTTCTTTTTGAAAATAAATTATCTTTGCTTCTTTCAATGTTCTTTCAATCCCCCTACCTAAACTTCCAATAACTAAAGGAACTACTATCACTGTATATCCCGGTATTTTCTTCCTTATTTCAAATGCTAGTTGTTGTGATGATTATGATTTCGATTACTTATTGAGTTAATCATGCATTCAGGATGACACTTTATAGCGAGTTAACCCAACTTTATAGTGAGTAAAAGTGAAGTTAAACTCAATATATTGAGTACATTGTACTCAATGGCCGTCTAGATTTATGTTTACTCTCAATGAGTTTGGTTTACTTACTATAAAGTGTCATCCTGAATGCATGTTTAACTCAATATAGTTAGGTGTAACTACTCAGCCGTTTTTGCAGTGTAGTAATTTTAAATAGTGCAATAATAATAATTATTATTTGATAAGTTTAGCTTTAGATATCAATATTAAAATAAACACAAACGTTCAGTTGGTTCAACAACGTTTCGACATGGTCTGACGTCATTTTATAAGTGCCTAATTATTCTTTTCTATTGTAAATAATCACTGTAGCATGTATTTGCCTACTTAACTAGTAAAACTATCATAAAAAAGACGTGTATGTGAACATGTACAATTATTAAGAATATAAACTATTTACAATAATTATAAAACTATGAAAAAAATTACAAGAATTTAAAAACACATCTATCTATCATGACATTATTCACTCCAAGTCCTGGCCAGTCGGGGCTTGTGTTTCATTCATGAATACACGTTATAAAAAAAACTAGTGAAATTACACGACGTTTCGATACCGAACTCGAAATGACAATTACGGGCGAAAACTTGAATGAATAGGACGATATTTGCATAAAGTCCTGACTAATGTTTGCTAGAAAAACGTCACTAAAATGTCTAATTTTAGTTTAATATTTCAGTGCTAAATTAACTTCAAGCTTTGTTTGTCGCTTGTGAATTCTGAAGTACAATATTACTCCCTTTTTTAAATGAGTTATTCACGCCGAATTGACGGTTGACTTTTAAAAATACCTTAAATATATTATATGATATTATTATTAAAATAATTTTTATGACATGCCGGTCCAGGCGGTTCTAGTCCCAGTTTCTAAGTTTGCCAATTTCGCTCCATCTTGGATTTTTGCGATGGTGATTTTTTTTCCTCAAAAAAAACAAAAACGATTTATAAAAGGAAAACTAAACAACTATTACCCATATAGATGCAAACATACTATAAAGTACTATTTCAAGAAAACCTTTAAAGTGTAAATTGATTTGTAGATGATATTTTATAGATAAAAATTGTACTTGGACTCGATTAATGGCGAAAGTCTTATAAAACTTCGAGTGAACACAGCTTTTCACTTTTAAATGTCCATTTACAAGGCACAAACGCACTCAGGCTTTGCAAGTTAGATCCTAAGAACTTCCAGACATGTATAACTATGAAACAATTTCATGTTTAAGACCAAAGAGTTTAAAAAAAGCTTGAACAAACACTATTTTAACCATTCAACCAAATGTCAGCCATGTTGGACCGCCTGATCAAACTTTATACCGCGCGCTGATCCGATATCACCTGGGTAGTTGAAGTAGTTGTCAGTTGAGATGAGTAGCTACAACATAAATAAGTAATAAAGCTAAGAAATGAAGAGAACTAAAGTGTATTGTGTATTATGTTAAACAAATCATGTTTGTTTTAGATTCGTTGCTATTGAAGTGACTTCACTGGAAGCAGTCAATCCAATACCAATGCAGCCTATTCCTGTCATCATCAGGTATGTCGAAATAACTCCCTTAGCACTGCAAAAAACAGTAAAAAATCAAGTAAGAAAGTAGAGAAATACAATGAAAGAAAAATAACACGGTTATCAAAAGAGGGATTTCGATCGTTGTTTGTGGTCAAGTCAGGTCAGTGTCTACTGGTGACTCTGCTACTGGTAACATTGTAACCCAGTACCACCTGCCGCATGGTCGGGTTGTCGGCAACTAAATCGCCTCCCCCACTATCATTATGTTAGTGAGGAGGGTGGCATGAGTAAGCCGCATGCAGAAAGCTTTGTGAAGTAACGCTTGACAACCTGCCACTCACTTTTCACTGCAAAATCGGCTGAGAAGATACAGCTCAGTATATTGAGTTAATCATGCATTCAGGATGACACTTTATAGTGAGTAAACCCAACTCATTATTAAGAGTGAACATAAATGTGCCATTGAGTACAATGTACTCAATGTAAATATTGAGTTGAACCTCATTTTTACTCACTATATTTTATGAAGTGTCATCCTGAATGCATGATTAACTCAATATACTGAGTTGTATCTACTCAGCCGTTTTTGTAGTTTACTTATAACCATGCAGTCCTGAAGATTTCAGACCGTGAAAACCGAGAATGTCAAGATCTGGTTAACAACGGTACAGACAAGTACAAGAAAAAATAATAGCAGAGGATAAACTTAGCATGACAAAAAATTAACTACCGCTGTGGTCCAAGTTCGAGTCCCGGCTCGGGCATGGATTACATGTGAGTTGAGTTTGTTGAGGGTTTTTCTCCGGGTTATCCGGTTTTCCTCCCTCCGTAAATATGAACATGTGAACAGAGCTGTGTGCAAAATATTTAGCGTAGAGGTAGTGAGTGTGTGTCTGAGTCTCCCCCATTAGTAGGGCACACGTGTCCAGCTAGAAGATTTGAGACGTTAAAAACGTGATTTTTATTTGTATGTGTAGTGAGAGAGTGAATTCAAAACACGAGACATTAGCAAAGCTGTGCTCACTCGTGAGATTTTGAACAGTCAAAGATCAATTCCACCTCGCGCTCATGTATTATTTTCTATGTAATTGCCCAATACTAAGTACTTATATTTAAATAATAGAATCATATACAAAAATGTTTTTATTTAAGTGCAACACCAGCTTTGCCAGCTCCACCCGAGCACACATGTTGCTGTGGATGCTGTGCTTATGGCTGCTGTGTCTGTGTTGATGGCTATTCATGGTATAGCTTGAAAGGCAAAGGTAAATGAAAAGATATATACCTATTCCGAAAATTGTTGTCGCAATTAAAGCTACAGTCTACACTCTGAAGCCTGCAATGGGTGTCGGTATTTTCTTCTCTTCTCGATTTATTCATAGCATATTTTTGCCTGTTTGTGTTATATGACCAGCAATTAGCTGTTGCAGTAGTACTGATGACGAAACAAATATTTATTGAAAAAAAAAAAAAAAACCCCGAGTAATAAACCAACAACTGATTTATATTCATGTTACCGACATTCTTTGCAGGCAGTGTAGTCTGTACCTTCGCCTGCGACAACGATTTTTGAAATAGGTGTATATATATATATTTTTTGTTGCTGTACAGTGAAACCCCGCCTTACGGCCACCGGCTTAATACGGCCACCCCGTTATTGCGACCACTTCTTTAGGTCCCGACGAAATGCATGCCCATACATTTCCTATAAAGCCGTTACCCGCTTAATACGACCACCCCGTATTTTTCAGAGTGTTATTGCTATCATATTTTCTACAAATTTTAACTATAATTATTTTTTTAAACTTCCCGCCGAGGGCAATTGATATTTTTCTCATTTATCTTTATTGTAGATACATGACAAAAATATCATATGCATTTTGGCGGGAATTGAACCCCGCGGTTTCGGCTTTCTAGTTCGATGTGTTAGCCACTACACCACAAGAATGACCGCGCTGGATACACCGGACAAAGTAGTATAGGGCAACTGTGGGGGTCCCAGGGCGATATCTATCTCTTAGGTAAATTTGAACACCGTAAATGGATCGAAACGCAGAATGAAGTTATTTTTCTCATATATATGTTATTTACCGCCTGGGAAATCCGTATAGTGAAAAACTGCCCGAGGTCTTGGATGTACTGACCGAGGTCCGCCGAGTCTTTTTCAATATTGATTTGATTTGCTAAACTTTTGCTTGTCAAAATGTTTGCAAAAACAACAAATACCAATGCCAATGCTCGCCACGTAGCTTTTAATTTTCTCTCACTCGGTTTTCACATTCTGTCAGTGTTTTGGTCAATTCAGAATTCTAGATCTCCTATGTACTATTTTTTTCGATAAATTACCATAATTACCTATTAAAGAAGATTTTTCAAATTTTTCAAAAATTAATATCGCTAGGAAGAAATCTTACCAACAGGATACCGTAGACCGGGCAGATCGTGAAAAACCAGACCGCGTGCTAGCCAATCACAGCGCACGATTACTAGGATACCGGACCGAAAAAACATAATTATCTGTATTTCACTTATATACACAAAACGCATTTTAACTCATTATCTTTATTTTACTAATGATTAACTTGTGTTTTTTCTTCTATACCAACAGGTTGGTGTATAGTTCTTTTGCTGCTCCTAATGTACTTCTTAGTCCTTGTTCTCATTATTCCTCTTGCCCTCGCATGGTGTATCTGTGTGTATATGTGTGGTTGTGGTGGTAGCAGTGATCGATGATTAGTCCCTTTGTACAAGTCTTCTTCAAACGAAGTCGTGCACACTATACACATCTGTTTTCAAAACCGCTGTACCAAAAAAGTATAAAATAGGAATTATGACTTTTATCAGTATTCACAATAATGCTATTAGCGAGCTATTACAGCGATTTTATATAGTATCACGTGACATTTTTTAAATTTACAGTCATTGTCAATAACATTGTCCATAAAAAAAAACATTTATTTTTTGATGGACAATGTTATTGACAATGGCTGCAATCAATTTTTTGAAAATCTTGAGAATTAAGTCCGGCTAAAGTGAGGGGATTACTTTTAAAAAATTTAAAAAAAAATGGTTTTGACGTTTTACGGTAAAATCTTTTTTTTTTCAGACGAAAATATAAGACAATAAAATCAATATTATAAAAATAATTAAAAAATTACACCAGTAAATTTTTAATCGTATTTCACTTAATAGGACATTTGTTTAAGAATTGAGACCTTCCTCAATGCTTTTTATACGAGTATTTGGCGAAAAAATGCCTTTACAGCGTATGTTTTTGGCCTTGATGTTTTTTTTGCCTTCCTTCCCGGAATTCATGAGGGGACTGGTGCCGAGTGAAAATATTAATCCAATTAAGAAATTATTCCTCACACTTATATAAAAAACATACAAATATTAGTATTATTACCGAGTTTGAGCATGTTTGGATAAACACTTACTGAGTGACAAGATTATAAAAGTCACAAAAATAGGAGAGAATGTATAGGGATTAATGACAGCGCCCCCATAAACCATACATTCTCTCGTATTTTACGATTTGTTTAAAGCCTATAAATCAGTAAGTATTTGCCCAATCATTCTAAAACTTGGTAAACTTAAAATTGTCTAGTGCGGTCTTTCATTTGATGGGGTTTGTTTAGTAATTAGATAAATATTTCGAAATTCCTTCTCAGTCGCTTCTTCAATTCCCGAAAGCGAAGTGAATGTAATGCACTTATACTTCTCACCAATAAAACATAGTTAACGCGATGTTGATATGATTCAATGCACTGCTATTGTACCGTATATACTTATAATTTACTTGTACGTTTATTAAAAATATGCTGATGATCTACTTATGATACCAATATCTTTTAATTTGTATGCAGTTAGTTTTGACAGGAGCCCATAGAGTACAAACACTAAAAGTGTGCAACATAAATACCACTAAATACTGCTAAATTATGCAAATTCTTTTGTTCTCTATTGTTTAATCAACACTATTTAGTGGTAAATAGTACAAAGTATACGTATTGCACACTTTTAGTGTTTGTACTCTAGCATGTAATTATTAGTAAGTAAGTATGTAATTACTTTCTCTAGTTAACATTTTCTCAGATTGGCTATTTTTGAATTCATATTGCTCTTCTGTATGTTTTTTTAATGAAAAATGAAGTAAATCTATGCATATATGACGTAGGCAGAGACATTAAAAGGAAAAGTACTATTATTCAGCGTCGGTAGTTCCTTCAGCTAGAAGTAAGCTGGTCTCCCAGGAAGCCGACGGTGCGCTCTTTCTCCCCCTCTCTCCATCGATGCTCCGTTTTACGGGTATTTAAAGCTACTCAAAGCTACACTGATTGGAAAGAAGTCGAAACAAGTGTGAGGCCACTGGGGATCGAACTCGTGGCCTCTTGCTCCGAAAGCTGCGCACTAACCAACTTAGCTACACTTGTTCCTTTGCAATTTGATTTGCTAATGGGAAATTACTTGGCTTAAAATTTGTTCTAAATATTGTCTGGAAAAGCGATCACTCCTAAAGGAGATACATCAGATGTACTCTCCAGGTAATAAGCTTTTCAACCCCCACCTCCCACCTTTCCCCACCCCCACGGTAACAAAATTGATAAGCAGAAAGAGGATTTGAAATTTGACAAAAGCACGCCAGACCTAATATATGAGAATCAGTAGGAAATCTCCTATTTCTGAAATAGGCCGTGGAGTAGTAAGGGAGCAGTCATTGTTTATGGTTGGGTAGGGTGTGGTTATTTTTTTGCTTCAAATTGACATTTGTAACAACCCCTCCCTTGCAATAAAGCTGTTTTTCATGACCCTTCCTTCTGATGTTTGCCAAAATCGTGATCCCTCCTTCAGAAGCCTTGAAAATGCCATAACCCCTCCTCACAATCACCCACCCCTACCCCACTATAAGTAATGACCGCTCCCTAACTAACAAGGATAGCGTTTGAAAATGAACAGTTGACCTGCCCCGCGTAAAAAATGATGGATCCCGAGATAAAGTCCCGCGAAAGTAAAACTCATATTCAGTAAGTCCAAATATATAGCTTCCGTGTAATAATTTAGTGACTATAAGTGACTACCAAAGACAAGTTAAGTTGTACACTGCAAAAACGGCTGAGTAGGTACAACACAGTATATTGCGTTAACCATGCATTCAGGATAACACTTTATAGTGAGTAAACCCAACTCATTTTTGAGAGTAAACATAGATGAAGACGCACCATTGAGTACAATGTACTCAATATATTGAGTTTAACCTCACTTTTACTCAATAATGAGTAGGGTTACTCACTATAGAGTTGGGTTTACTCACTATAAGTGTTATCCTGAATGCATGGTTAACGCAATATACCGTGTTGTAGCTACTCAGCCGTTTTTGCAGTGTATTGTTCCCTTTTGTATTGAGTGTTCCTTGTTGAGTGATACTGACTAAAAAGTCGCTAAATAAAAACTAATAGTTAGTAACTATTTTGTTTTTATTTTATGGTTTAAGCGTATTGTAGTGATATAGTGATTTTCATATGACCGTGCAAGAAATTAGACCATTTAGTTTGTGGTAGTTGTTGGTAGTTTACTACTAACTATTAGTTTGCCTATCTATTCACGGTCATATGAAAATCACTCTAGCATACACATTTAGATTCATTAGCCTTTTTGGTGAATCACAAAATGGTGTGTTTACACTTAACTCAGTTATTGACGAACCGAAATGAGAGATTGAGTTGCTATGTGACGTCATATCTGGCAGTTATGCTGTGAGTAGCCTATTTCCATAACCAAGACATACGTCCAGACCCTAAATTCGTGGACAACAAACTGTCGAGTTTTGTTTGAAACACTGCTCCGTGTTAACGGTTTTCACAATGATTGCAGGCCATGCTATTGGTGGAGTGGCAGTGGCAGAGGAGGTTACAGTTGTGGCAACTGACGGAGGGTAATTATTCATTTTTAATTGATAGTTTTGCAAAGCGACGCAGTTGTACGAAGGCTGGCTTTAAGCATCGGTATTTTAATTCATAAATCCACTATCCATTGTGTTCAATCTTAGTTACTGTTGCTACTTCTGACAAGCCAAATACGTTTTTTCTCAATATACAGCACGAATATACATAGATTGCTGAAAACGTTATAAGTCTGTCTTGGAATTTATGTATTCTAAGCCAGTACGTTAAAAAAAACCAGTAGATGCGGTAAATCTTTCTGAAATCTATGATGTTTTGTCGGCCATTCTATATTCCAGTGGGAATACTGCACAATTGTTTCATGTTCACTCAAGCAAATTGTGAATCTATGAATTGCTTGGGATGGCGATCAGTGATCAGCATTGTTTTCTTGATGATGACCGGATAATGATTATGGTATGGAATTTACATAGTATACTTTCCATTTTACTTATACTACTTATTATCATTGTTATCTTTTCAAATACGCTTTAAAATGTGCAGTAGCTCTTTTCCTCTTAACACCGCAAAACAACTTCGACAACAGGGCACCACAATATATTTCCCCAAACACTACGAACACCACTGCTTTAAAATTCACCGCACATTGAAAAGCAAACACGTCACACCGAAGGCATTTACATCACCGCAAAATCGCACTTTGATTTTGTCTTTCATCTAAATACCGAAAAACATATTCCCACAACGTTTGTAGTATATAACCCGTGTCCCGATCGATCCTTAGCTTCATATAATTAAGGTTAGTAAGTATAGTGTCGATATACGAGACTTTATCCTATTTAACGTCCTTCTCCTAGAAGAGGCGAAGTCGAACAATTTACAGATCCAAATTGCAAAGTCAGTTTGTGATTCTTCTCAACTATTTTAGCGTTGTCCAGCCAGGACGCTGATGACATTTAAGTAAAGGTCACTGAATGGAGCTCAGATTTCCGGTTATTTACAAATATATCTTTGACATAATTCTACTTCCCCGTAAAGGCTTTTTTCTTGGCATGTTGTAAAACTTGGACTCGGACCCGGACCCGGACTTGTCGGACCCGGACCCGGACTTGAAAATATAAATAAATGTGTGAATAAAATAATTTCAATAATAAATAAATAAATAAATTATAAAAATGCATAAATTCAATGTAAATTTAAAATTCAAAACATGTATTTGTTGTATAACAACTCACTTTTACTTCTAATTCACCCTGACTTTGCTACATTGTCTCGTTTACATTACATTTTTTACGATCGTTTATTCATTTATTCGTCTATATATCACCCTATAAAATGAATGAATGAATTAAAATGAATTAATAAATACTACAAACAAACGAACAAAAACTTTATGGGTGAATGAATGAATAAATGAATGAATGATTATATAATTAATAGGTAACTGACAATTCTTAAATTCTTTGCCATTTAACTAAATACACTATTGTTCTTGGTTCTTGTGACTATTATTACTATTATTAACGAGCCAACTGGTGTATGAATTCTCTCTAGCTCAAACTAAGCGAAACAAACGGATCATTTGTTAATGGAATTGTGACAACGATTAATGAATTCATACCGGACAGTTGTTTTCGCACGACTATTTCTGCCGTTTTCAGTTTACTTGGACGATCTCTAAATATGTAAGCAACAATAAAAATAACGTTTTTTTTTCTACTGATTTCTTAGTTCGCTGATAATTTGGGTGCTTGTTTTGTATTTTGCCGTAGAGGTCACACGGCAAGATATTCTATAAATAAAATAACAAGTCGTCACCTGTCCCCCTCCCAATATCAAACAATGTTTAATCACAGTATATCTGTGTTACCTCTACGGAGTTCGTCCAAGTAAAATAACATAGCAAATATGATTACAGTACAGCGACTTTTCGTACGTGCGGGTTTTCCCTGGCAGGAATCAATAAGCACATGTCACAAATTCACGTTAACAACTTTCGTTATAAATATTAAAGCGAAGAATTGCAAGAATTGCATCATACAGCTTATCAGTTATATAAACACGACTAATAGACACTGGCTTTAATATAGGGCTGTCCCATTATCATGGAACTCATGATAAGAACTCATGCATGACAAAACAGCTTGAGCTGTTTACAGCGTTTCACTGCGGGTTTTGTTTTAGGCAGAAGGTGAATAAAAATTTGAAGAAACATTTAATTCGAGATGCTACATATCATCTTTTTTTCGCTTAGTTTGAGCTAGAGAGAATTCATACGCCAGTTGGCCATGGCCAGTTAATAATAGTAATAATAGCCACAAGAACCAGGAACTATAGTGTATTTAGTTAAATGGCAAAGAATTTAAGAATTGTTATTTATTTTGTTATTTGTTCTATTAATTATATAATCATTCCTTCATTTATTCATTCATTTACCCATAAAGTTTTGTTTGTTTGTTTGTATATTTATTTGTTAATTCATTTGAATTAATTCATTCATTTTATAGGGTGATATATAAACGAATAAATGAATAAACGATCGTGAAAAATGTAATGTAAACGAGACAATGTAGCAAAGTCAGGGTGAATTAGAAGTAAAAGTGAGTTGTTATACAACAAATACATGTTTTGAATTTTAAGTTTACATTGAATTTATGCATTTTTATAATTTATTTATTTATTTATTATTGAAATTATTCTATTCATACATTTATTTATATTTTCAAGTCCGTGTCCGGGTCCGGGTCCGTGTCTGACGAGTCCGAGTCCTGGTTTTACAACATGCCTTTTTTCTTGTATATATTTTTCACCATTTTTCCTTAAACTCCAGTCGTTAGAATACCAATCACAAACTAACGCTTTTAAAAAAAAAAAAAACATGATATGATTGCCCAGCAAACAGCTTTTGCCGATAGCATTGCTACGCGCTTGACAGAATCCTTGAAGTGATTCTTTCAAAAACAATCAAACACAATTTGGCTAGACATTTTATATGTCGTGAACGACAGCTCAATGAACAAAAACATTTACGGCTGTAGGGTCTAGATATATATTCTAGGTATTATTTCGTAAAACCTAAATAACTTCAAGACATTGAAATTTGTATTTGTGGCTAAAACAATTGCGTGTCACAGTGTCTATAGTCACAGTGTCCGATGCCGAGTAGTATAAAGTCGCTGGTAGCACTTCAATAATGCCAGATATATTTAAATCTATATTATCTAATTTATTATTATTGTATGTTATTAATGTTATTCACCTGGCTACCAAGGCTAAATAGCGCTTATCCACCGGATAAATATAACCTATCCAACGGATAAACCCTATACAAATTCTGTACACTGGATAACTATCACTGTTATGGTTGGGCAAATACCACAAAAAAAAAAAATTCAAGCACAGCCTTAAAGAGAGAGAGAGAGAGAGAGAGAGAGAGAAAAAAAATAGTGCACAGCAACAATGACAAAAAAAAAAATATTGAATATGTTTTGAACAAACGTTTTTATTCCCAGAGGTTTTGAATTAGGAGAAACGTACATAGCAACGCTTTAGTCGATTAGGTCAATACAGACGTCATTTATATGCAAAGGAAACAAAACTAGTCAGCAATGATCACTTCAAAAACGGCTGAGTAGATACAACTCTTTATAGTAGGTGAACCCAACTCATTTTTAAGAGTGAGCATAAATGTAGATGTGCCATCGAGTACAATGTAATCAATATATTGAGTTTAACTTCATTTTTACTCACTATAGAGTTGGGTTTACTCACTATAAAGTGTCATCCTGAATGCAGGATTAACTCAATATACTGAGTTGTATCTACTCAGCCGTTTTTGCAGTGTATGTAAGCTGATATTTTACAAACCGTACTACATCAAGGTGAAAAGGTCAAGGACGCAGTTCCTTAGATACTCAGCAATTTGATATGATGTAATTGGAATATTTTTACTTCCGCGTTGATGACTGTTGATGTCTCGCAAGACTAAGCACAGGATCTAAAGCATCTGTTTGACGATGATTATGAGCGGGTTTTCCCTAAGATCATTTGAGGCCCTATATATAGCCTCCTTTTTAGTTTGTGGTTTTCTTTTTAAAAGTAAATATTCATTTAACATTAATACTAGTTTTGCGTTTCCAGTGTCATGTTATCTAGTACCGCTGTATTATTTGGTGTAAGAATATTTACAAAGTCCAACCCAAGCACGGAAAATACTACCGCTTAACAATAGAAAACAAATTTAAATTTACTCTGAATCGAGATTATCGATATCCCTGTGCAAATATAAATGCACCTTTTGTCAAATTATACAGCGGTGCTATATAACATTCTTGTTGTCTTGACTATCCGTATCAGAAATACCGTATGCAATCTTGAAAGCAATGCCATTTCCATATATGATATTGCAGGTGAGAAGTAACACAAGACTTTGATTAGAGTGCGAGATTTTTTTCTTTTTTTAACAGGTTGAGATTTCAACAGAGCAATAAGCATATCTTTGATACGCTTGACTTAACTAATTACGTTTAATTACGTTTGTAAAAGATTGTGTAGGTTAAACCTGACAGGTTTTTTTTCGTGATTAGAGTTGTTACAGTTGGAAAGCAGTCTGTAGAAACACATCAGCCAATACTACAAGAACCACAGCCTCAGTACCCGCCACAACAAACACAGCCTCAGTACCCGCCACAGTACCCGCCTCAACAACCACAGCCTCAGAACCCGCCACAGTACCCGCCACAACAACCACAGCCTCAGTACCCGCCACAGTACCCGCCTCAACAACCACAGCCTCAGTACCCGCCACAGTACCCGCCACAACATTCACAGCCTCAGTACCTGCCACAGAACCCGCCTCAATACCTGCCACAACCTAACAGGTAGGATCGGATGAGAACTAATAACTTTTTTTAATGTTTTGCAAAAGAAAACCACGGCAATGCATGCTGTAAAAAAACAAATCCTATAGGCCGCCTATGATAGGTTTATTATTATTATTGCGTCTTTGTTAGTACTATCAGTTACAAATAGAACATTTATTCACATAATTAAATCACAAATGTTTTTTTACTAAATGTTTTAATGACAAAAAGTACAGTTAAAGTATATTTTGGATTGTTCACCTTCTTGCCGTCGTTTCAATTCAAGCGACTTTTTTTTTTTATAAAAAAATCAATGGTTTTCAACCAGACAATTTTACATTTGCTTTCCCAATATTTGTTTGCCTATATGTTTTAAATACGTTTTATCATTTAAAGGGTAGTACCGTTAGTATTGCCCGCCCAACCGGAGCGTACCAAAGGTTGCAATGAATTAGGCTGTTGGGAGACCAGCGGTAGATATGCTTGGTACGAATTGCAAGGAAAAGGTAGTTAAAAAATTAGCTATATATAGAGCGAAAACTATAAGACGATGAAATAAAAAGAAAACAGTTAATAATATAACTAATGGCTTTTTATTAATATACTTATTGATTTGCACCGGCGTGGTTACTAAATTGTGTTATGATGCTGATGGTAGTGGTAAACTAATGTAATAGTCCCATTCGCAGTTCCCTGCGCCATCTTGAAAGGTAGCCGGGCCTTTGCATCCAAGCGAGACGAACGTTGAGCTTGCAATGGTAGAGATATTTTAACATTTTGCGGGACAATTATCCACGTGTCTCTAATATTGCAAGCTCAACGTTCGTCTCGCTTCGAAAAGGTCCGGCTACCTTTCAAGATGCCTCGGGGAACTGTGAACTATTTTCTGATGCATTTGCTTATCTTGTAAGTGCGCCCCTCCCTCCCACCCCCGAAGTTTGATATCTTGTTTGCCAACTAGCATTTTGACGGTTGTCAATGAGTATACTAGGAACGAGCTTGACCGAGTGATCAAAAATGGCGCCTGATCGCTCGATCGAAAAGAAAAAGAGGGAGAAAGAAAGAAAATCTTGATTATAAAACTAAAACCTTTGAACTTTACCATTCTTTATCTCAACAGGATGGGGTTTGGTTTTGTTGCTCCTCCTAATGTATGTCATAGTCATTGGAATCTTTGTTCCACTTGCTGCCGCGCTCCTAGTCTTGTATTGTTATTGCAAGATGGATGAAGCTGGGGATCGGTTGGAGAATGAGACTGGGGTAAGGTTTAGGGTTAGGTTCAGGGTTAGGGTTAAAGTCCGTATCAAATTAAATACCTTGATACTGTATTTTCATTATTATAAATCTTAAATTTTCTAGATCTACGAGAAGGTCTTATCGGTGTCTTCAATAAATCCAATCTTAAAAAGCAATTTTAAAACTATATGTATGCGATTACAAACTTAATTCAATAAATTGTGTGATTTCTAAACGTTGTTTAACGTTGTTTTCCCCATTCTTGAGCCGATGCTCTAGCATGCGAACCACATACTCGCCCAAACGAAGTTGAGACTGGAACAGGATGGAGTAGGCGTTATACACATTGATTACTAAAGCCCCGTTCACACGGAAACGTTTTCATATGTGTGCACGTACATTGTTTTGAACGTTTAAATGTTCCGTCCAGACGAAAACGATATTGTTATCACTGAAAACGACTTTCAAAGTAATTGTTGTCGTATACGGTCTTCTATTATCTTCTTCCCCGGGTGATTACGATGTGTCCTTGGGCAAGACACTTTACTCTCTCATTTACTTCATCACTTACGGATAAGGACGTAAAACACGAGGTCCCGTCTGCTATCACTCCAATTCCTATATTAGCAGTGGACGTAAAAGATCCTGTTGTGTTATTCAAAAAGAGCAGGGGATTGTCTCCAGGTACCAACAGCCAGGCCTCAGATTATAACGCAGTCTATAATATTCAGTATTGAATGCAGAATTAAATAGTAAATACATGTGATCTTAATTAAGATAAAATCCGGGAGAATTCTCCAATAAAATGTTTAAAATGATTTAAGAAGCCAGGTATTTGAAAGAGTGTAGTTTCCGCCTCCTCTATCCAAACAATTCCGGCAAAAATGGTCAAAAGTCTTAAAAAAACT
Organism: Metridium senile; assembly: GCA_949775045.1. Taxonomy (NCBI): domain Eukaryota; kingdom Metazoa; phylum Cnidaria; class Anthozoa; order Actiniaria; family Metridiidae; genus Metridium; species Metridium senile. Next base: position 8,453,100 of record OX459110.1, on the reverse strand, counting down.
CGACTGCACCATTTTTTTAGCAGACTTCTCCGTGTTTGGATATAGAATATACTAATACAACAATTAGCTTTTTATTGAGATATCAATTGATTTGTACCGGCGTGGTTTAATTCTAGCATATACACAAACGACCTGTCACAAGTACCAAAGTATTCTTCATCGAGTTAAATATGTTCACTTGATAGATCAACAAAATACTATCGATAAGCTAAATGAAGACCTTAAAATAAGATTTTAAAATAACTCTTCTTGGCAAGGATGTTAAACCTGTAAATTCTGCAAAAGACTTGGGAGTAATGCTTGACTCGAACTTGACTTACAAAGACCATATTTCATCCACAATTTATAAATGCATGTCACGATTATGCTAAATTAATAAACAAAGTGAAGCATGCTTTAGACAAAAACTTTCCGAAAGTCCAAAACTAAGCTGGCCGAATTGTAAGTGTCATAAAGAAATATGATCACATTACTCCTTTACTAAAGGAACTAAAATGGCTACCAATCAAAGAACAACTTTGTTATCGTGATGCTGTGATGTGCTTTAAATGTACGATTGGTTGCATTACACTAAACCTTACATAACCTCTATTTAGACGTGATAAAGTATGTACACGAGCAACAACGAATTCGACCAAACTATACATCCCACTACATACCATTTCTACGGGACAAAGAACAATCATTGAACTTTACCCCATTTTTAGGATAGGGTATGGTTTTGTTGCTTCTCCTAATGCATGTGTCATAGTCTTTTGGAATCTTTCTTTCTCTTGCTGCCGCATTTCCAGCCTTGTATTGTATTTGCAAGATTAACAATTATTCACGTGCCTCACTTCAATAGAGCTACCTTTCAAGATGGTGCAGTGAACTGAACTTAATTAATTTGTGTTTTTTTTTTCTTCTTTTAAACCAACAGGATGGGGATTGTTTCTTATGCTTCTTCTAATGTACCTCGTACTATTTGCTATAATTGTTCCTCTCGCTGCCGCATGGGCTATCTTGGCGTGTATTGGTCTTTTTTGTAGCAATGATGATAAGGTCGACCAATCAGGAAAAGAGCTGAATTTTGAGTTCCGGAACAAGTTCCAACAGACTACGTTCCCAGGGGTACTTATTCTGGGAACGAGAAACGAGCGACAGAAGTTTACCCCTAGGGGTGCGTCGCTTGCATCTACTCAAGTATTAGTTTGTATACCACGGTCGTGAGAAAAGGGTAGAAATTTATACCTATGTACCGCCGTTAGCCATCTAGCTGACAACAATTGCGACATACATTTAATATGTGAAATTTTACCAATCGGAAACAAACGAGTTTTGAGTGTGGGCTGTTTTTGATTGTATATAAATAGCATGACAATTCATTCTGTACAACGTTACGACTATTTGCTATTTCGTGTGGAAAAGAGGTGTATACTTGTATATATTGTCGAAAGCAGCCAAAGGTTTAGTAATAAAGTATCAAAGATTTTGGGATATCCAAATAATTATATACTGTTTGATACCTACAATCATGTTCAAAAGGGCTGGGACATCCTTTTTACTACTTTGGACTTTTTTTCATACATTTTTTGGTTTTCAAAAGTAAGCATACTTCTTGTTATCAAACCCCCTATTCCAAATCGATGTTGCTTGACCTTTACAATATACAAGCAAACTTCAACCTCAGCATTGCTTGAGGGGAAGAGGGGTAGATGTTGAATTTTACTATTCAAAATTTGATGCCCCAAAGTATTTTGCATATGATTGTAGCCTGATTTTCAGCTGGAGCCTTGGCGTTACGGTATTGCCGTAGGCCCCTTCATGCAGAGATCAGTCTAGGGCACTCTTGTACCCAGACTCAACTCACTTTCCGGATCTATGTCTTTGGGAATCCCTACTAAACAGTTTGTCTAGTAAAAAAAATGGCAAATCAGCTCGTAACAAATACCACGGTCATTTTTTTAATAATTGCAAACGGCGAAAGTGCAATAAGAATATTTGACTGGCTATTACAATGTGTATATGATGTAAAAATGTCACGTTTTAAAACTACTTTAACCGAAGAGAAATTGTTAAAAGACCCGGGGTCTGGGTCTGGATACGAGAATGAGTCTAGGGTTAGGTAAAGCGTTAGGTTCAGAGTTAAAGTCAGTATCAAATACTTTGATGCTGTAATTTCATTATCATAAATTGGAGAACTCTTAATTTTTCTCCAAATACTTTTTACCGGTGTGTTGAATAAATGCAAAGCTTAAATAGTAACCCATAAACTATGTATGTAATTACAAAGTTAATTAGTATGTGAATACTAAGTTAATAAATTGTACATGTATGAATTGTTAACGTTGTTTAGGGTTGTTTTTCCCCATATTTTGGGAGTCGATGGTCGGGCATGCGAATTAATATTGAACTACATGCCTGTTCCAACAAAGTTGAGACTGCAACATGACGGAATAGTTGCTGTACAGATTGATTACTAAAGCCCCGTTCACACTGAAATATTTTTATATGTGCCACACATCTTTTTTTTGGACGTTTGTATGTTCACACGAAAACGGTATTGTTTTCACTATAAATGCCTTTCAAAGTTATGTAGTCATAAACGGTCTTCTCAAACTCATTAATAATTCACCAGGACCGGCAAAACTAAGGAAATCGCTACCGTGAAGGAGGTTTGGATATGTGATCTTTCTCCAATAATTATTGTAAAATGCTTTAAGAAGCCAGATCAAGCACTTCATGAAAGAGTGTAGTTTCGTCCTCTATCCAAACACTTCCGGCGAAGTTAGTTAAAAAACTCGACTGCACCATTTTTTTTAGCGGAATTCTCCGTGTTTGGATATAGGAGGAAACACTCTTCCTTGTGCTTGATCTATTACTTCTCGCCTTAAATTGGTTAATAAAAACAATTTCTGAAGAACAGCCATAAGCGAGCACTTTCAAGATTTTTACACCAAAATGACAGAAATGATGACTACTACATTAATACACATTGAGGTGATTTTCCTTCATTTTATTTCAATAAACCAATATACAATATCACTTTCTTTCAGTATAATAGTCTATTGAAATACTTTTAATTTTAAAACTAAGAGTTTTGCATGCTTTAGCTTTGATTGTTATTGTTCTTTATTTACTAGTACACTAGATGTGTTGTGCAGTTTCACAAAATACAATAAATGATTAATCGTTTCTATTACAGAACTCTCTCTTTCAAAACCTTTCTAGAAGTCCCTACATTTTCCATAGTTCTCCCAATAGCTTATTGAATTGATGTTTATTTTCCATGGGGTTTGGCTGCTATGGCTGGTACAGCGGGTACAGCTTTTGCACCAGCTTTAGACTTCTTACAGCAGCAGCATGGGCAACAATGACAGCAGTGATGGCAGCAATCACAGCAATGATCACAGCAGTGATCGCAGCAGTGATCGCAGCAGCAGTGGTCACAGCAGTGATCACAGCAGCAGTGACAGGGCTCGCAGCAGCAGCAGCAACATGGGCAACAGCAACATTCGTGACAACAACAGCCACAGCCACAGCCACAGCCACCACCACATCTTTTGCTTGGACTTCCCTTCTTGTTCAAATCGCCTTTTTCGGGGCCATTGTAGCTTCTAATTGGTGCAATCATAATGGCGGGAAATCTAAAGAGACGTTGCTTGAGTGGCGAGGCCTTTTTAGTACTGAAACAGCTCTTCCTTTTACCAGCTGCTGACTTGCATCTTTTTTCAACACCATGGCCACCATGTGATCGCTTCTGGCACTTCTTCTGGCACTTCTTCTTTACGTCGCATTTTGTTCGTCTTTTCTCAGCGCACTCTACTTTGCACTCTTCCTCTTTGCAGTTGCACCGTTTTTCTATGGTTTTGTTTTTCTCGCAAAGTATGTTACATTTTTTAAGCTTTGCTGGATTACAGTCGATAGGTGCATCATCATCAGCTGAAACAGATAAATAGTTTATTCCAAGCTATCAATTTACAGGCATAGAGGTATTTCACTGTAAATTATGGGGACAGGGCCTATTCCATTTCAGCCCCAAAACTATGGAACTCACTGTCCTATCATATAAGAATTGTTGATACTATTACGTTATTTAAATCACAACAAAACTTCTTTATTTTTCTATTATTTTCTATTTCAATTTATTTATTTATTGTGTAAGGGCACTCAGCTTAGTATAATGTTCCTAAAACCTTGTATTAATCAATGAATAAATTAATTTCATGACAGCCATGTTTGTGGTCGAAACATAGAGCTAGTAGTACCTCAGCTACTCTTCCATCTGCATCTGAACAAGTTATATCGAGAGCTGCAGTCTGTCTATTGTTCATGTCATAGTACTGACACTGCGCTACTACGTGTACAGAACGACCTCCTTAGAGCTGTGGATAATGGTAATGTGGCTTTTGTGATTCTCCTGGACTTCTCATCAGCATTTGATACAATTGATAATGAGCTACTTCTTCAGCGTCTTGAGAAGCGTTTTGGTTCCTCTGGCACAGTCGTCGCTTGGGTGAACTCATACCTTGTCTTTATATAATACTATTAAGAGGTCTTTTTTAAGTTTAAACCTAAAGGATGTGACTAAATTGGTCCAACTGATTTGACCAAAGTCTTATGAATTATTAATGAGTGTATTTTAAAGTATTGGAAAACCATTCAACTGCTGCAAAACATTTTTCATGGCCTTGAGTAACATTAGAAGGATAGGTAAACATTTGGATCAACCCCAAGTTAAGAAGTTGGGTCATGCTTCTGTGACAACTAAATCAGACCAATTAATGTGACAGCCTTCTTTACGGTCTACCTGAATCTGAATGAGATCAAGAGGCTTTCACGAGTTTTGGACGCTACTGTAAGAGTTGCACGATGTAAGACCCAAAACCCACGTTGGGAAGGTGGTCCATGCTTCTGAGACAACTAAATCAGACCAATGTAACAACCTTCTTTACAGTCTATTTGAATTTGAAATAAAGAGGCTTCAACGACTTTTGGACGCTGCTGCAAGAGTTTTACGTTGCAAGACCCAAAAAGGATAATCTTAATAATCTTAACTGGCTACCAGTTCTTGCTCGCATCCAATACAAAGTCTTATTATTGGTCTATAAAGAGCGAATGGTTCAGCACATGATTATCTGGCTGATTTACTAGAGGAATATTCGACGTTTAGCCCCTTACGTTCAAACGGAAATAGTCTCCTAGCTAAATTTTGTACTAAATCAAAAAACTATGGAAACCGCGCTTTTTCGGCTGTGGAGCGCCCTGCCTAGTGAAATAACAACGGCAAAATCGCCAGACCTTTTTAAATCCAGACTTCAGACATTTCTTTTAAATAGATCGTTTTATTGATTAATATTATTATCATTATTATTATTATAGAACTGTCTCTTTCAACATTCCTCTATTTCTCCCAATAGCTGATAAAAATGATGCTTAGTTTCCATTGGGTTTGTCTGCAATGGCAGGTCTAGCGTGAGCACCAGCAGCTTTAGACTTCTTACAGCAACAGCAACAGCATGGGCAACAATGGCAGCAGTGATGGCAGCAATCACAGCAGCAGCAATGATGACAGCAATCGCAACAGCAACACGGTTCGCAGCAGCAGCAGCAGCAACATGGACAATGGCAACATTCTTCACAAGTACAGCGGTTACCACTTCTTTTGTCGGGACATTCCTTGTTTTCTGGTTCATTGTAGCTTCTAATTGGTGCAATCATTCTGGCGGGTAATTTAAAGAGACGTTGCTTGAGAGGAGAGGTCTTCTTAGTACTGCAACAACTCTTCTTTTTACCAGCCGCTGACCGGCATCTTTTCTCAACACCATGACCATGTGATCGCTTCTGGCACTTCTTCTTTACATCGCATTTTGTTTGTCTTTTTTCGGCGCACTCATCTTTGCATTTCTCCTCTTTGCAGTTGCAGCGTTTTTCGATGGTTTTGTTTTTCTCGCAAAGTATGTTACATTTTTTAAGCTTTCCTGGTTGAATGACGATGGGTACAGCATCATCTGTAACAGACAGACAGAATGCTCGTTTGAAATCTTGTCCCATTTTTACCATGCGATCGCTTCGATTCTGGTCAATGATTTTGTTGAAAAATAGTCATGTGGTATGGAGATAAATACAGACCCGAGGCCAAATTTCATATGGCCTTTTAAGCACTCTAGTGATTTTCATAGTAGATATTAAGTTTAAAGTTAATTATTCTAAAACCTAAGCAATAGCACATTTTCACTGCTTACAACAATAGTGTCTTGCTGAAGCAATTAGGAGAATTTGATCGCTTGTTTATTGCAAATTATTTTGTTTAAAGGATGCCAAATGTTCTTCCAAAAAATTAAACTCGGGTTTGTGCAACCTTTGTCTAAGTGACAGGGGTAATCGGAGCACCTTTTAGGGCTGAAAATATTACCCGTGTTACCTTTTAAGGTTCTCGCTGAATAATAGTAATAATTATGATAATGATAATACAAGATTAAAGAAGCATTATACTAAGCTCAACGCTCTAAAACAAATCAATAAAAATATATTTTGGAAAAACAAGTTTTGAGTTTTGACGAGTTTAAATAACGTAATAGTATCAGCTGTAAAAGCAATTGTGCAACGTGACTCCACATCTTTTGACTGTTTGCTAGAGGCCTAGGCGCACGTATTTATTAGATTTTTTACTATTTAGTGTTTCCCTCGTTAAAAAACGTTTTCATTCATTCATTCATTTTGCATTGTAACTAAACCTAAACATTATAGTTCACAAGAACATCACATATTCGTATTATTGGCTGTAAAAGGGGTTTAAATTAACAACGCTCTAGCAGTTCGTCCAATTTATGATTACACTTATGATAACCTAGGGGCAAATTTCAAAATCAACAAGGGGTACCCCTATCCTACACGGCTATTCAACAAAATACTGGTATTCTTCAAAGTGAAGTAAACCGAAAGCAACCTTAAATTTAGGATAACATTTATGATTACCTAGAGGAAAATCTCAAAATCGACCGCGGATTTTCTCTACCATTAATTTCAACAAGGGATACCCCATCCTACACGCCCATTCAACAAAATACTGGTATCCTTCAAAGTGAAGTAAACCGAAAGCAACCTTAAATTATCGTAAGAAAACATGACTTTGTTTGCATTTGTAGTAGCCATATTAACGACACCACCGAAAAAAAGAAATTGGTAAAAAAAACCAGAATTTTGAAAACGATATTGTATCAATAGTTTTTCTTACCATCGCTTTCAGATCCTTTCACCTCTTTGTCGGCCTTCTCTTTCAAGGATGCATTGGGTTCTGCTTTTTTCTCCTCTGAAATAAGTTCAGAGACCAAAGTAAGAACATTTGTAACACCTAAATAACCATCCACGATTGTTAATCTAACTTATAAGTCATCCGGGAAAATATACCGATACCGATAATGAATGTATCCGTGGTATGATTTGGCAGTAAATTGATCTAGGAAACGAAATCTTTCTTAAGAAACAGAAACAATCATCCCAAAATATTTCAAATTAGCTCAATTCCGTGTTTTTGAGCTATCAATCATATTAGTCAAATTAATCTGTAAAAAGGATCGATAATAAGAGTTTACAATCAAGCCACCATATATCCAATAATTTTATTCTATATTACAGATTTTTTCTGCTGAAGAAAAAAAAAACAGTTTAGGTAAAATTTTATGGTTAAATTCTGTAAAATATAGATACATATACATATATAGATAATATATATACGTTTTCATATATGTTCTATAGGATAAATCTAGTTTTTAGATGGGTACCATTCAATTCAATTCAATCAGGGATTTAGAACAGTACTTTTACCACATTAATAAGTGTTTAAAAAGCCAACTTACCAGATTTATTAACTGCTTTAGCGTCCACTATCAGGCTACAGTATAAAAGAACGAAGCAAAACCCGAAAATGACTTTCAAATCCATGGCTTTTGGTACCGAAACACAAGGATCTACCGAGGCTCGTTGAAGTGAATTATTTTCCCAACTGAGAAATTAAATCATCGTTTTAACGTTTAAAGATTAATTAGTTGATCAGTAGGTTTTTTTCAGACAAGTAGGGCTCTATGGTAATGCGTTTTGAAGTGCTTAGGTCAAGAACAACCAGAGATGAAGGTATTTCTGTCGTACGGGCCAGGAGAGGAACCATAATGTGTCACCAATGATTTCATAGATTTAAAAATAGCACCATAAGATCTAGATGAAAATTTTAACAAGATTAAAAAAAAGTTAAAGATTGCACTATGTGTTTTATCACATGGTGGCCATGTTTATTCCCATTAGAGCGAAAACCTTTGCTTGGAACGTTCTGAAACGCATGAGGGCAAGGGGACCCAATGGATTCTAAACCTATTGTTTTAAACAATATGGCCTCTCCGTTATAAAAATGAATTATAATAGATAGAGAAATGGATAGTAGTTTTAAAAACAGGGAACCCGATGCAGCAACATTTTTTTCGTTGACATGTAGCAGTATATCTTTCTCATTGCAAAGATAAATATGAGATCTTTGGAGCCATTTCTAAAACGAAATGCCATTTTTATTATAAGGAGGGAAGGGTTGCTGGGCTGTGTCCTTACAGCTTTTGACCAAAATATTCAAAATGTCCCCTTACTGGCTAGCTGGACCAAAATACATCATTGAATGCCACGATCCCGTATGTGCATAAATTATATTATCAATATCATATATGCCTCTATAACATTTTTAGATATACCAAATTCCCAATATCAAAAAAAACAAATTCTGTTTCCGTAATTGAATTTCACATGCCAATGATTATTTAAGTATTTGTCAAAGGGTTAAGTGTCTACCAGCTCCACGCTCAATCTACTGTACTATTCATCAGAATATATTAAAACCTAACGGAATAACGATATAGAAGTGGTAAGCCCTGTTTCCATATGAAATACGTTTAAATGCGCTTTGCAGTGTACGATTTCTTCGAATAGTCGACGGTTTGCAATGACGAGGGGCACATAGTTAATATCTGTTGATAAAAGTCAGCTACTGAGTTGCGTCTAGTGTGTCTCCCTTTTTTTACGTCTCCCAAATGTACGTTATTAAGTGTAGTGTGAAAATAAAGGAACTCCGCTTAAACTTCCTTATCCGAGAAGTTTAAAAATGTGCAAAGTCATCCAATTTCCCCAATAGAATCGAACAGAAAATTTATGTAAACAAACATTATGTAATGTCAAGACAAACAATATATTTGATATGATTGTTGTAGTCAGGATTCATGATTTTTATAAAAGAATTAGGTTTTCTCTGACTAAATTTGATGATATTTAATAAGACGTTTCGGTCTTTAGCCTTCATCAGTTGAATTTGTACAAGTTTGCGTGCGCGAGAGAATTTTCTAGAAGCGTGGTATTCCAACCAGGACAAAAACGCTGGAAATAATAAGGCCGATTACACGATACGATTTTGACCTACGACTGCAGTATACGATTTGCCTACAAATTGTAGTAGGTACCATTCACACGCGTACGACTAGTCGTATACGATTCGTATACGCCATTGCTAAAATCGTGTGATTGGACGAAATACTAGATCCAGTCCTAATATGGGACAAATTACGTCATTTTCCTACAACAAGTCGTAGGGTTTTCATCCTTGGTTCAAAATCCTACTACAAGTTGTAGCTCGCGTGCGTCAGTCGTAGGCAAGTCGTATAAGCATTTACACGGCACGACTTGGAGCTCATTTGAGTCGTATACTACAAGACGCACACGATAATCTTATCGTGTAAATCGGCCTATAGAATGAACATTCCACCTATACATTCTCATTTGACAAATAAAAGCGCGAGCTAGTTACTCTAAACATCTTAGCGCGCGCAAATTTATTGTACATCGTTATTTTTTTTAATCCTCTCGCGCACGCAAACTTGTACAAATTCAACTGATGAAGGCTAAAGACTTAGCCGAAACGTCTTATTAAATATCATCAAATTTAGTCAGAGAAAACCTAATTCTTTTATAAAAATATATTTGATGTCACCTTCTATCAATCAATCGAATGTTCGATCAAAACCTGCACTGTTTCATGTAGCCTTAGCACATATAGGAATTGTAAATAATTGGCGAAATACAGTCAATTTTGTAGAAGTTGTACAGTCTAAAAGACATCTCGATTACTCCAAATGTCCCGCATTATTCTAATTATGGTACATACACGTTGAATTAAATGCTTCGGAGACAAAAGTCGGAGAAATATATATATGATGCCGGAGTATTTAATAAGTCACGTGACATTGGAATCGTCAAAATGTCTATTTATGTTGACAACATTTGTGACATTTATGTATCTAGTGTATATAATTAGAAAATTCAAGTATTGGATCAAAACTTACAATTTGTATAATAGTGAATTTATTATATCATATATTAAATGAAGGGATAATATATATATGATAGACCAAGTAGACTGTTTCACATTGAATTATTAGAAGGCTTGATCAACACCAGCACACTTCCAAATGATAACCAAAGAAAAAAGGAATTTCATATGCTTCAAAAACCATCTAAGGGTTGAATTAAAGGGTTGGAATTTTATTTATTTTATTGAATTGCATAAGCTTTCCTTCATACGAAGGCAGGGATACCACAACCTGACTGTTTTGCCGGGAAACAATCCCCTGTGCGCTCTTTTCGAAGAGCACAACAGGATCTTTTATGTCCACCATATATAGGAATAAATCGAAATATGCCGGCAAACAATTCGAAAACCTATTGACGGGGCGGCCTCAAATACATGTGAAAATTCCCTTGTGCTTCAAACGTGAACACGAGGCTAGCCAGTCAAGAATAATCAAGAGGTCGCCATATTTCGTTTCAGTCAATGAGATTCACCAAGGAGCCGTTTATATGGGAAAACGTTCCCCCAGTCGACCCGGGTGGACTATCGGTTTGCTTGTCAGAGGATTTGCGAGAGAAATATTAACCCGGTCTGTGGCAAATGTTGGGAGACTAGGTTCGAGTGACTTGATTGGCTGAATTGGCCGATTTTCGAACAACAGCTTCGGGCGAAATTTTTGACATTTGTATATGTTTGTTTTTTGTTATTTTTGGACAATCTTAAAGAATATTTTGGTCTTAAAATCTGATTTATAAGAACTTTAAGCATTGAAGAACAAAATAAGATAGATGAAGGCATATTTTCTTGTAAAACTTTTGAGTAGAGCGACCTTTTTACGATTAAAAATACTTCTTTATGTGGATTTTATGGCTTATTTTTGTTTTCAAAAATGAACTTTCCTAATTTTCTATTATGCCTATGCGATGGACAAGAATACAAGCTTCAAAATGATGGTAGTGGCATCGCCATTGGATAGCAGTTGCTGCAAACACTTCGACATAGTGGATTGTTCTCTAAATTGAAGACAGGCATTTTTCTAAGGCGAAGGCTTGATATTCATCAGCCGATTTGCACAAAAAGATTGCTTAATCTCCAGCTATTGAGGTACAAAGACTACTATAATGCTCAAAAAAGCTAGATTGTATCATGGTTGAATTAATTTTCTGTAGAGATAAATAAAACTTTGCAAAAACTTAAAAATATCGCGACACTGTTGTTGTCGTAACGAAATATTTAAATCCTGAGAAATATTTGCATGAAGAAAGGTTACCCCGGTTACAAGGGTCACCCCTTTTCACTAAGAGGTTAACCCTACCAGCAGGGTGACTCTTATAGCCGAGGTATGAAAATATGTCTCATGTAAACACTCAAACTTGATTTTCAGAGAGATCAGGGAGACATTGGCTCGCCTAACAGCTAACCCTGATAATAGGGACAGCTTTTTCCAATGTAAATGGCCGCTAAATGTGCGATTTATATCCGTATCCTAATAGTGTGGTTTGATTTTGGATCTGTATCAAAAACTCACATGAAAGAAATATATTCAAAGCATAGAGATCTTTTATTTTTATTTTATATTTCCTTACTATATTCACTTACGCAGGGAAAACAGGAACTTAACAGGAACTGACAACAAAAGTCGGAATCTTGAGCCGGTGGTTGGTATAAAATGCCCCCGTGGAGGATGGACTTGTAACTAAATAAGCATTAAGTTCAAATTCCATAGCCTAAGGATAAAAGCCAAATCTCCACTTACAACGAAATTGCTTAGCTTTTATTGCAAGTTTTTTTCGCACATAATTGAGTGAGCTGTGAACGGTGATTGGCCGGACGACCGACAGGAATTGTGGGTCTTTGATTTGGATTATTTATGCTTCCTTTATGTCAGAAAATAAAAGCTTATAGTATAGTGCTAAATAATGTAGAAAAACACACTTTTATATGTTTGTAAAATCCTAATAAACAACTATATTACTCTCAAAACTGTTCATTTATATTAACTCGCTTATAAAACACGCAACATTCTGAAATCCTAATCTCCCGAGAAGTCCGCTGGCCATTCTTTCGTTGAGAGCCCGATGACCAACAAAATACTGTATAGTTACCACAATTCCTCTCGGTCGTGCAATCACCGTTCGCCGCTCACTCTGTCAACCATAACCGCCATTTTATGAAATATGTGTATACAGCTGCAAGAATGTTACAATAAGATTAGAAAGGAATCTACAAAGCTGAGACTTCTGAGTCTTCAGAGCCAGAGCACAAACGATATTTTTAAGACCAAATATTAAATAGCATGAATTATTCTAACTTAGCTCTGACTATTGCTCTAGGACAAGGCTGTGCAATGGCGAACTCGAAATTGGTACATGTATTTTGGGGAGGCTCAAACCCACTAACCAAACATAAAAAAGTCCGGGGTGCTTTCTTTTTGAACGTAAAAACCGGAAATTCAGGTTGGAAAACAAAAGATATACGAGTCATTCTAATGAAATCTCTGACCTGTAATTGAAGAAAAACATTTCACGCTCTTTTCCGTTCTTGATAAAAATATCTACAATGTCTCCGGTGTTTCTGTTTTGAATCAGGATCGGAAGCTGTTTACCATTTAGAATCAAAATTTCCAACCGAATGGATTTATTTCAATGGAAATCATATTTCAAAGAGGTTTCTATTTTATTAGCCTATACTTTTCTGTGTAAATCCGTAAACTATAAGTGATATAACTAGTGCACTATAACTAAACTGCCTGTATTAAATATTCATGTACCAGTTGTTTGTAAAATGATGAATAACGGGTGATCAATAGAAGCAATTATGAATGGTTCACTGGAATCATGACATACCATTGTACTATATTTAAAATCGTTCGCCATAACAGCCCACCAATGTTTTAACCAAAGGGTTTTTTCCCCCAAAAATGACACACTAGGGATATTTTACAACGTCGGTTTAAATCGTACACTACTGCGGCGGTGTTTACTGGCTGGTGGAATGTTCTACAAAATTGAAAGATTAGTTCATTTAGTTTTAGTTTTAATTGGCATATGTGTAAAGGCGTCTGAATATGGCACAAATGAAAGACCGAGTGTTAGCAAGGGATTTATTGGAAAGGATCACGAAATAAGGGCGTTACCTTTAAAGCCTTGCGTAAATGACGACCATTTAAGTCAAGATGAAGATCTCTTAACAAGGTGAATGTCTACAGTACGTTATTATCAATTATTAATCAATTAGTAGTTGAAAGGTTCCTGCGTTTTATTCAGAGATTTATCATAATAAGGATAAAAAGAAAAGCAGTGTTTAGATTTATCGCAATTTATGATAGTTATATATGGAAGAATACTGCTTTCAACAATTGGTCATATCCGAGAGGATATCCAACAATAAGGGATTATATAGGCGCATTTTCATTTACAGCAGTTACATTTTTTATTCAAATGATCTATCAAATATCATTATCTGTCAAATAGCTTTAATTTTCTCGCTGATTTTTAGTTCATAAGACGTTATCATTACGCTGTATTATGAAAAACAATTTGGCCGCTGTCACTATCTGAAAAAACTCCTGTTAAGATAAAAGCTGTCTGTAATGTCTGTATACAATTGTATTCAAATGGTTAATAACAATAATTCCAACTAATATATATTAAAAACAACCAACGAAGTTATTACACACAACACAACGATAAATATAATAACGACAATAAACGTTTATTCTATTTTTGCTTTCAGCACCAATGACCAAGACAAACGAAGCAAATATATGCATTTAAAACTAGTTAACAGTGAAAAAATTACTGCCAACAAGCTCAGCGATAAAAACACCCAGAATGCCAATCAACCCCAAGTTAACTGTGCACCAAGTCCTGTACAAGTACCAGTGTATGTTTTCCGTCCCAAAAATAGTCCAGGTAGGCATCGATATCCAGCTAGAAAACTGACTCAAATTAACTGATCGATATAAAATATATAGCCCATAGTCTCCTTCACAGTTCCCCGCGCCATTTTGAAAGGTAGCCGGGCCTTTTTATTGTAGTGAGACAAAAGTTGAGCTTCCAATGATAGAGACACGTGAATAATTGTCTGGAAAGGTGTTAAAAGGTCTCTATCATTGCAATCTCAACCTTGGTCTCGCTACGATGCAAAGGCCCGACCCGGAATTCTAAAGGGGCCTATTCAAGAAATTGGAAAAAAAATTAATTTAAATTTAAATTTAAAAGCCTAATCGTGAGACCAAAAGGTATCAGGGCATACCTCAGAAGTCTCTCACTAAATTGATATTCTATTCTTCAAATAATATATATTTGTATTTGTTTTTCAGGTTTGAAGCACGTTAGTGATGCGTGCGGTGGATGCTCTGAACCGCCTCCCCCTCCTCCCCCACCACCTCCACCACCTCCACCACCTCCACCTCCACCTCCACCACCACCCACACCTGATGTACCGTGCTGTAATGGACCATATTGTAACATGCCTTGGTGGCCAAGTTGGCTAAATGAAATACTAAACAACAAACAGCCTCAACATAAATATCAACGTGAAAACTATGAGAGCTTTGTTAAGTCATCCAAGTCATACAAAAAGAGAAGTTTATTTGATGGCCATGGTGGCCCCATCAACTACTAAACAACAGACACATTGTGAGCGCTTTGTTAATCCATGTCGCGAGTCAAATGCAAGCCGATGGAATCGAAGGTCGCAATATTTTGAAACGGTCTAATAATAAAGGCCGGTACACACTAGTCGCAGCAACACGACGCGGCGACACGTAACAGCGACAATTCCCCTCGTGTACACGTTTTTTTTTTGTGGCAATTGTTGTCCCTGCAACGGTATTTTGAATCCTTGCATCAGGTCGCAGCCAACATAATGAGTGAAAGTAGTGTCGCCGCGACGTGTTTCCAAAGCAATGCACACGATTAGAGCTGTTACAGAGACTTGTCGCCTGGTGTATATCGGCCTTAAAAAGATATCGCATATAAATAAAAAAAAAACGTTATTCTGACCAATTGTGTAGACCAATCTATAATTAGTTTGTTGAATCAGGAAAGAGTTTTAGCTATTTTGGTATAATTAATTTAGATATTTTGTAATAAGATAAATCAAATGAAAATGAATTAAAATTGTAATGACAATGTATTCAATGCGTACGAAAAGACATAAATGTTGGGACCCAGATACAAATAAAGTACTCATAACTCATCCATAGGACTCGGTGAGTCGTCTTGTGTTTCTGGCGGTAACACAGGTCGTGAGGGAATAGTGGGTGGGATAGGAAGCTTTGCTCCCGCTTTGCACACACTTTGCTCCCGCTTTCCTTCTTTCCGACAAGTGATATCAAAAAATATATAATACTAGGTATACTATAAATGGTAAATATACTAAATTTAATGACTTACATGCATAATTAAGTATATTCAAATGACTTTGAATAGCTTTTCTAGTGACTGGTTATAATACTCTAGTTTCATTTTATCTATCACCACTGTACTATTTGACAAAAGGAGCATTTGCACAGGCTAAGCCAACCTTGGTTTGTTGTCAAAATATATTTACATATTTTATCTCATATTTTATTTATCTCATATTTATATAAACTATATATAGTCTACCCACGCATCAACAACAACATTACCGACGAACCAGACACATAAATAACACCGCTGTCTTTTCATTTTCTTTACTCTGAAGATGACTTCCGCTCAGGTTGTCGAAACGTCAGACACAAATACCATCCCTCTTTCTCAAGACTACACCACCCCGGACGATCATACCTCATCTACATCGATTACACCTGGGATCAGACCATTCACTCTTATATATAAATTATATGTTAATTAATTCTGAAAATCCCTTAGTTTAGGGAGAAATTAATAAACTATATTGTATTATTGTATATTGTACATCATCCACGTAAAGCACGAAAAAATGTTATTGTTTAACAATAGAAATCATAAAAACGTTGAATTTGCAGCCATTATATACCTGAAATATATAAAATCATTGTAAATTCTAGAACAGCGCAGCGCACGCTTAAACAACATTCGAATTCAAATCTGTGCGTGATATATATTAACGAATCACTCAGTTGTATAACGATCACTGATGAAAGTCTAAGTGTAGATCGAAACGTCTGAATAAATTTAACTAGGCCAGAGTCAAACTAATTTGTATTTTAATAGAAATCATATTTGAATTAACTCTGAATTGAGGCTATCCCTGTGTAAGTGCGCCTTTTGTCCAATAGTACAGCGGTGCTAGACCACCCCCTACCACACCCTTAAATCCCCCGTCCCCTCAACCAAATGCGATAAAATATGATTGTCTCCAAAAGTCGCATTTGGCAAATAAACTTCAAGATATAACCACACAAAATATTCTATAAAACGTATTTAATTTTCATTCCATTCTTTTTTATTCTTGTTATCTTCTTTAATTGTCTTGTTCTGGTCCTTGTCTTCATCTGGAGGCGGAAATGGAAACGGCCACGGCCACCCAAGTATTTGTGGAGTTCGTTTCTTTGGGTCTTGCTGGTGACCATGTGCGTTGCCACTGTAAAAACAATATTGCAGTTACTCACATGTTAGATTAGGGCTCGGGCAAACGGCTTTTTGATAAACAACCTACAGCGTTTTGTGTGAACTTTACAAATAACTGAAGTTTTTCTCCCGAGAACTGAACACATTGTTATATGTGGACGTACACTCAGTAACGTATTTTGTTATGGTTTTGCCAGCATAACATTGTTATTAGAACAAAGAAAATTACAATCTATTGTGAAAATGGTTGGCAAAGTAGCATCACCATATCAACACATGTAAACACTACGCTCACCTATAGTTAATAAAAGTGTAATAGTCAAATAAAGACACGAGACAAAGACACAAGAGGTACGAGCGAGCCCCCTTATCTAAATTTTACCAATCAAAATGTATTCAAAAATAGTATAGCATGGGTATAATTAGAGCTAGCACACTTAATCCACGAAATAATAAAAGATTATTAACCGAGCGTGAGGTCTGTACGGGAAAATATCAGACCGAACAAGTGAGGTTAATAAATCGTCTATTATATGGCTTTTTTTATCGCTGAATTATACTTTACAAGCTGTTTTTTTAATTTCCCGGTCTGAAAAAAAAAAAAAAAAAATACGCAAATTGGACCGTTGTCATGGTAACGGTCTGTTATGGGAAAATATCAGACCATAAAACAGCCAATCAGAGCGCGCGTACTATCGTAGCCATATAATAAAATATTTTTTTCTGTGTAGTAGTTCTTATTTAGTGACTATTAGTCACTACCAAAGACATGCAAAGTTATAATTATTAGTTGGTAACTATATTGTTTTTATTTCATGGTTTTAGAGTGACTTTCATTTGACCATGAAAGAAAAACGACTATTTAATTCGTACTTGTTGGTAAAGAACAAAAGAAAACAATAGATTTAGAGTGTAGTAACAACTATTAGTTTGCCAATTCTTTCAAGGTCATAGAGTGAAGGCATTTAACCCGTGAAATAGAAATTGCTCTCTAAAGTGTAATAGTCAAATAGACAAAAAAGAAGACAATGGAATTAGAGACTGCTAAGGTGTATTAGTCTAATATCTATTAAATTATTTCACGGGTTTCACGGGCCTCTAGCATGTATGGATTTATAGTAGACTCTAAAGCCATTGTTCTCTTTTGTTGTTTATAAACTAGTACTTGCACAAACCTAAATGATTATTTGTTTTTGAATATATATTTAAACGTTCTTTGTCATTGTTTTAGTGTTTACTCTAGTACAAACTAAATAGTCATATTTCTTGTACGAGCGAAAGCAAGTTGCCTTAATCAAAATTAGCACTATTTTCAGTTAATACTTGGTATCACTAAACAAACAATAGAAAACAAAAAATATTTTAAACTTCTAAGTCCTAATTGTTCCTCGTGGGTCGGACATTCGTCAAATATATATTCGCCCCAAATTTCAAAATACAAAGTTTCCAATAAATACGATTCTAGTGAGCATAGTCAATTAAAATAGAAGCACTTTGACAAATATTTTATCAAATGAATCCTACTGTTTTTACAAATTAAAATTTGTTTGAAAATTAGCTTTCCGATACAGGTGATAACCAGGTTGAATTAAGAAATCTACATCGTAAAATATGTTTAAGTTGGCTAAGTTGTATACTATCTCAGGGTCTGAATGGGGTTGACAGTTAACTGAGAAACGGCTAAAAAATTAACTGTTAACTGAGAATTCCGTGTCCGGCTTTTTAGGAATAACTGTTAGCTGATATTTCTTTGTTTTTAATTAATAAATTTGAAAATAAATATTTCTTTGTTTTTACAAGAACCGGAAAATGTAACTGATAACTGAGAAAATTGCTAAAATTTAGTTGTTAACTGATATTGAGACCCCCCCGTTCAGACCATGCTATCTGCCAAACTTGTTTCTTCAGTAGCTCTAGCTGCAGCCTTTCCATTTATGCAACATAATTGCGCTCAAAATGAAAACTACAAAAGCAAGAATTACTTCGGTTATATAATGATTTTAGGAAAGCGTTCTTTTCCGCGTTTAGATGTGTCAAGCATAAACCTAGTGCTAGGATCTTAATATTTGGAAGATTCTAGCACCCGAAAGAAAATACTGTTTTTCCAGTGTAAAGGGTATAAAGTAAATAAATAGCCATTAGATTGATCCACCCTAGTGCTAGGATCTTCATAGTCCCACCTAAAGACTCCTAAGCCGATATGAGTAGTTTTACACTGGCACATACCTTGGCAACTTTTCTAAATGTTCACTATCATCGTCTATATCCGTCACATCTTCATCTGTAATAGTTGCTCCATAGTCTTCATTGTCAGTCCCTGATCCAGTGGGACTCCCATTCACGATTGCGAAGACTAAAAGTACGAATATAAGAAGCAAATGTGTGCGTTCCATTGTAGGGGAAAATACCAAACAAGCAAGTGATGATTCGGGTACAAATTGAGTTTTATCTTGATGTTTTGTTCTTTTGTTTTTGACAATATTTTTATATTACATCAATGGGGATGTGCAACTGACCTGTTTTTATCACAAATGTTTTCATAAATATTTTGAAAAATAGAGTTAAATCTATGAAAGCCCATTGGACAGTAAAACAACTACAAATTTGGATTCAAAACATTTCTAAGAGCTGCCAATTTAATTTAGTTTAACCCGTCACCAGATTATCCAGTGCATTGTTGAATTGTTTAAAAAACAATTGTTTCATGGAGTTTTTCATTGTCGGCGGGGAAATAGGACCGCGAAGCATCCAAAGATCCAACTGCGTTTACAAGTAAAGTATTAAATAAAGATCTTGAAACATCTTTCTCCGTATTTTTATCAATTTAGATTGTCGGTTGTCTTTTCAAACAAGTACTTCGAAAAAAGCGAACACAAGTTTTCACGGAAATAGAAATACGACGTCCGTGCTAAGTATCCATGACCATATATAGCTAATTCAATTAACTTCGTCGCTGAAACAAGCCTAAAGCCTAATTTTGAGAGCGAAAGTGATCATGGGATTTTAAAATTGCATGAGTTTTCAAGATTCCTAAACCGTAATTTGTGTTTTTTTTTCCAGTGAGGAACACTTGCAAATACACGTTGAATGTTTTACACGCTTTGCACGCCTCATTCGCCTCGATAAAAGATATCCCACGATCCCTTTCGGTCTGACGATTAGGCTTTAGGCATGATAAATCAGCGACAAAGTTAATTGAATTAGCTATATAATTAAAAAGAAATTGTTAAAAAGAAAAAAGTCATTTGACCAAAATTAGATTTGAGCAGAACACCTGATTTGTCGATAACTTTTTTGAATGACTATTAAAACTACAATAAGCTTGTGTACTCCCTATTTTCAAGTGGTAGGGGTAATCGGCGTACCTTCTAGGGTAAAAATATTTCCTGTGCCTACCTTTTAGGGTCCTTTTAGGGTTCTGGCTCAAAAATTAGTTATGTAACATGATTACTTGTTTTTTTATATGTGCGTACCTTTGAGGGGTCGTTTTCAAAATCTCCGCCGATCACCCCTACCAATTGGACAAAGGGAGTATCCCCCCCCCCGGGTTTTTTTACTAGTATGAATCCCGACCTCAACTATAGTATACAATTTTAACATTTCATTATATTTTGAGAGACACAAGAGCACCCCAACCAAATCTTCGTAGTACCACCCCCTCCCCCTCATGCTTACTCCCTCCCCGCGCGTTTGCAGTAAAATAGTGATGAAGTGACGAGTTTAGAATTGAAAGTCCCCGTTTTTGTGTGTAATTACCAGCTGCAAATGTAAAACGTTCAGAGTAACATTCAGATGGCAGACTTCAGATTCACTTTACAGGTTCACGTCTACTGAAGATCCCGTTATTCTTGATCTAATCAAGATATGATATAGATTAACATTTCAGCAAACATACATGATCCTTAGAAAAGCAGCCTGATCAAGTCTGCAATATTTAGGGAGCCCGACACTCAAAACGGCTGCGAAAGAGCGAAAATAGAGGTGGTTTTTTTTTACAATTTATGAATATATTTGAATATTTCAATAGAATTCTAATTGACTAATTTTTCACTTGTATATTCAAAGCATTATTTTAACGGTTACGTTCCATATTAGGTTATAATTCATGAATGTTTCCATTTCTATAACTTTGATTTATTTCATTGGTTTTCGAAATCATTTCCTATGTTAATTAATTTTTCCTTCCGATTCCTATCAATATATTATAGGTTTAGTGTCTAGTAAATCTACGAACCTTAGGATATAAGCAGGAGCCTTATTCACGGCCTGACAGGCATGTTCAGGTATCACTATTCATAATACAACTCCTTATTTTCCAATGGATAAACATGCTATGCACTTACCGTTATAATGTTATTATAACGAAACGTGGACTTTTGACAAGGACGCTCTACGATGAAGGCATTTTTTATTTCAGCCTGTATTCTATCAGTCATTTTCGCACTGTCGAATGGCTTACCGTATAGGAAAAGGCATAATGGCCGCCAATTTCTTCAAGTAAGTGTTAATTAATTTTAGGAAATATATAATATAGATTTGATTGCAGGCAATAAATAACACGCCTTTATTTTGTTGTTGTTGTCGGCAATAATTAATGTATATTAAGTTTCTCTATATCACAAAGTAAAAAGAAGGTACCGTAGGAAATAATTTTACCAACATTTTCGGCCGGGTGATCAAGACATTTAACAAATAGAACAGTCTTTTCCGTGCTCTGTTCAGTTATAAAGCACGATGAAAGTGACGAGAGCACGAAAGAAGTGATGGGAGAAGCACGAGCTGAAAGCGAGTGCTTCTCCTCACTTCTTGAGTGCTCTCTTCACTTTCTGAGTGCTTTATAACTGAACAGAGCACGGAAAAGACTGTTCTATTTGTTTTATTATATATTTGCTCATTTATTTTAAGCTTAAATCACTTTAATTTCACGTTTTTTATCGATTAAGTTACTGATTCTTGTTCAAAATTCTCCCTACTAACATTCATGTGAGTTCTCGAGCGCTGATTGGTTACCGTCTTGGTTTCCTATTTCGGTCTCCTATAACACTGTCACGCCACGCTACACTTGTGCGAATGAAATTCAATCTATGCAAAAGGGCTGCAAAAGGCCGATAAAAACAAGTTTTTATGGATAAACGATGAATGGAAATCACTTTTCTGTAAGTAAAAAATTGTAATAAATGCCAGTTTGTTCTCATGGAGCATATGTGTTTTAAATTTATGCCGTTTTTCAGTCCTTTTGACAAATTTTCACCAACTGTTCGTCCCAAGCAAACCGTTTGCTGAAACTGATAGTAATCTTAATTTTTTTCAGCAAAAACATGCTCAAAGTTATTTTTGTTAGAGAATGCAATATTTAGGGATCGTTTGGAAAGCTATGCTTTTTGTAGAAGTCTTGAACTCATCAAGTTTGGTGTAATTTTATATTTGGCCGGTTTTGAGTCCTATATATTTTGCGATTTGTTTTTTTGTGACTTTTTGGTTGTATTTTACGTTTTTTTTCTTTTGAAACTTCACTTTGCCTTCTAAATATAAACAATAGATTGTATTTCTGTGTGAAAATAGGCTGATTCTCAATATTTCCTGATTTAGAAATCGAGTTCGGTGCGTGACAGAGATTCGTGATGATGTCGTCACAACTGTGCTCCGTTCACCTATAAAGCACAGCGCTCGACCAATCACAACGCGCGTAGTATCTCAAATATATAATAAAAGTATTTTCATACTTGTTCTATTGTATAGACAATAGACTATTTTAAAGCCTAGGTACCAGTCACATTTATCTTTTCTCCGAAAATTGTTCGTAATTTTTAAACGGATTGTCCTTTAGAGCGGACACACTAGAATGATTTTCATGACTGTGAAAATTTGGCAAAATAATAGTTGTAACTAGACTCTGAATCTGTTGTTTTCTTTTGTTCTTTGCCAACATGTACATGTACAAGTATGAGCTAAATTCTCGTTTTTCTTTCACCGTCCAATGAAAATCACTCTAAAACCATGAAATAAAAACAACATAGTTATTCACTAATAATTTCTATATTCAGTGATTAGTAGTCACTATCACAACCAGAAACATTAAATACAAAAGGAAACAATACCTCTTTATAACATTGCTTGTCTTTGATAGTGACTAATAGTCACTAAATATATATGATCTATTACACAGAAGAAAAAAAATATTTTGTGGATTAAGTGTTTTCGCTCTAATTATACCCATGTTAGTTTTTGAACACATTTTGATTGGTAAAAATTTAGATCAGGGGGCTCGCTCGTAAAATATTGTTTTCACCAGTCGAAAATAAGAATCATATCTTGTAATCATACCGTGTAATATCCTTTATAAATATAAAATTACTGATGTAAGAAAGTATGTAAGACCGATTTTTTATTGAACTTTTCAAACAAATAAATATGAACGATAATGAATTATTGGATCAATTAATTTTGGATATGGCTTAACCTGTGCAAATGGCTTAAACATTTTTTCAAAAATAAAGGCGTGCTAGATTTCGAGAAACTTTAGCATAAAATGCCTTTTTTTCATGTTGCATATTCTTGTCTGTCACAGAAACACAAAATACAGAGACGAAGCTTATCGCCTGTTAGTCAAAGTATAATGGCAGCGTTCCAGCCTTTTGCGTACCCTGTGTTTGGAATGCCTCGATTTGTTCCACAGATTGCTGGTTTTGGATGGATGGCTGGTAACGGTGGTTCGTGCAATGGGGCATTTACTCCACCTGAATGGGTTCCATGTAAGCTAATATTCTAATTTACATTTCAGATACAAGTCACTAGTGGTTGTATTTAATTTACATTTCAG
Source organism: Metridium senile (assembly GCA_949775045.1). Taxonomy (NCBI): domain Eukaryota; kingdom Metazoa; phylum Cnidaria; class Anthozoa; order Actiniaria; family Metridiidae; genus Metridium; species Metridium senile. The sequence continues at coordinate 8,429,381 of OX459110.1, read as the reverse complement.
ATACAAGTCACAAGTGGTTGTATTTAATTTACATTTCAGATACAAGTCACTAGTGGTTGTATCTAATTTACATTTCAAATAAAAGTCACTAGTGGTTGTATCTAATTTACATTTCAGATACAAGTCACTAGAGTACAAACACTAAAAGTGTGCAATACTTTGTACTATTTACCACTAAATAGTGTTGATTAAACAATAGAGAACAAAAGAATTTGCATAATTTAGCAGTATTTAGTGGTATTTATGTTGCACACTTTTAGTGTTTGTACTCTAGTGGTTGTATCTAATTTACATGTTCATTAACCTCTGTTTTCCCTGACGATTATTCAAACCCTCCACGTGCTTTAAGTTTGTATGGGCTTTACAAGGGTGTTCATGAGATCTGATTCCCCATATCGGATTGGCTAGAAAGCTTATGAATTATTAATGAATTTTATATTGAACATACATATCATCGAAAAATTGCGATCAATTCTAGTTTGAATATCTACTTCTTGACTGGGTAACCTCTCATGATGTGAAAACTCAATTGTGTTCCAACGTGAGTACGAGGCTAGTCAAGAACAACAGCAGGTCGACATCTCGATACGGTCTATTAAATATAACTAATATATCGCTAAAAAACATTTAAGTATAAGCTTTAGAACGCAAAGGGTTATGTGATTTCTTTCATGAGGATCTAAAATGACTATAAAGGCGCTGTTACAATGTGCAATGTTCTCAGCAACATGTCTTGCAATGCCGTTGCGACATAAATTGCTGGAGGGATGTGCGCTTGCGTTGCAACTTGCTGAGTTATGTTGCAAAAGTTAGAACTAGAATTATAACATTGTTTTGTGAAATGCTTTCTTCCAAAAAAAAAATACTAGACAGCATCCGTTCAATGTTTGCCCTAACCGCTTTGCTAGACAAGTTGCTAAATTAATACCACATCTACATAAAAGCTCGTTTCTGATTGGTTGATTGACTGTGAATGTTCTCTTAATGCACGCGTCCTTCCCGGAATGCTTTGCGGCTTGTGTGTGTTTGTGTTTATTTTTTGCCTGTTTTTCCTCTGAGACTCGCAATTTTTGTAGATGGGTTATTAATACGAAAATCGACTATAGTTCTAAAAAAAATGATGAAAAATACTTGTGCTACGCTTTCGTGGTTTTAAGCCGATTTCATCAAATACAAGTGGTATTTTTTAATAATTTTTCTCGAACAGTGTAATATGCTATACACATATATTGCACAGTGTAACAGCATCTTTTAAGACGTATTTTGTGTTTTGATTTCTGTTTTACAATACAATGCTTTAGGTGGATGTCCACAGGATGAAGCCGAAGAAGAAAGTGGAAAAGATGAATCCAAAGAAGAAAGTGAAAAAGAGGAAGGAGAAGAAGGATCTGGAGAAGAAGAAAAACCAAAGCCTTCACCGTCGCCTCCTCCGTCGCCTACTCCGTCGCCTCCTCCGTCGCCTAGTGCACAAAGCCCTCAGCAAAACCAAACCTCTCAGCAACCACAAAGCCCTCAGCAACCACAAAGCCCTCAGCAGCCACAAAGCCCTCAGCAACCACAAAGCCCTGAGCAACCACAAAGCCCTCAGCAAAACCAAACCTCTCAGCAACCAGGAGGTGGTTCACCTCAAGCAGGACAAGCGGGATCACCACAAGGAGGATCACCTCAAGGAGGTGCCGCGGGAGGTGCACAGGCCGATGCCGCTTTTGCAGCCTCTGCTCCCGTCCGGTTTCCCTCTGTTCCCTTCTTTGCTCGTCAACCGCTACCGATAGCAGGTACTGCTGCAGGCGCGCGCGTAGCACCAGCAGGGGCACTAACATATCCACCAGTTGCAGCTGCTTCTCCTATTGTTCCCTCTGCTCAATCCTTTAGTCGTGAACCTCCCCCAATTGCCTTGCCAGCAGAATCATTTCCTGGAAAGTCAGCCCAAGCTTCAGAAGTAGCACCCCCTGCTACTGTTTCTCAAATCCCTCCTGTTCGAGTACAAAAGTAGCTTGAAATGTTTTTAATTTATAACATCCTTATCGTTACATTGGTTTTGTTTTCAGTTGAAGCATAAATTTAGTGATCTGACTAACTAACTCTGTTTAAATTAAATTTTCTTTGTTTTGCTCTGCTGTGTTATATTTTGCTTTATTTGTGTTTGTTTTATTTTGTTTTATTTTGCTTTATTTTTGTTTGTTTTATTTTGCTTTTTTTTTGTTTTTTTTTTGCTTCATTTGTGTTTGTGTTATTTTGCTCCATTTTTTTTGTTTTATTTTGCTTTATTTTTATTTGTTTTATTTTGCTTTATTTTTGTTTGTTTTATTTTGCTTTATTTTTGTTTGCTTTATTTTGCTTTATTTTTGTTTGTTTTATTTTGCTTTATTTGTGTTTGTTTTATTTTGCTTTATTTTTGTTTGCTTTATTTTGCTTTATTTTTGTTTGTTTTATTTTGCTTTATTTTTATTTGTTTTATTTTGCTTTATTTTTGTTTGTTTTATTTTGCTTTATTTTTGTTTGTTTGTTTTGTCTGTTATTTGGTTGTGTACTGTTTGCTTTGTATCGTAATATTCCCGTTCACAGTTCCCTGCGCCATCTTGAGGGTAGCCACGGGGCTGTTGCATCGAAGCGAGGCGAACGTTGAGCTTGCAATGATAGGGATTTTTTACACTTTGCGGAACGAGTCTTTAAGATCTTTAAAATGGCGCAGGAAACTTTGTGAAGGGGATTATTAATTTGTTTTGAAGTTTTTATTTTATTTATTTTCATTATGTTTTGTTTTTGATTATATATTTCTGATTATATTTCGATCATTGTTATTTCATTTTTTTTCTTTCTCGTATATGTTTTAGTTTAGCATGGCTATATATATTTCATTTTGTCAACGTATTTGGTTTGAAGTACATTCGAATTTCATCAAATTCACCAGATTAATTTACTCGAAAGTAAACTGAAATTGAATAGCCCTGCTTATCTCGACATCATAATAAGGCTTGTATTACTAAATTTATAAAAATAATAGAATAAATTAAACTGATATTTGAAAAAAAAAAGTATTATTATTATTATTATTATTATTATTATTATTATTATTATTATTATTATTATTATTATTATTATTATTATTATTATTATTATTATAATTATTATTATTATTATTATTATTAGTCGCGAGATATCCTTTCGCTGTACCTCAAATAAACAATAATAAAGACTTTTTTTAGTCTGTGACCGAGTTTTAGCTCATTTTCGTCAAAATCACTCGAATTCAGCTAAAACTCGGTCACAGACTAGAAAACAGTTATACACAACTATCTACGTAAAAAAAGTCTTTATTATTGTTTATTTGAGGCACAGCGTAAGGATATCTCGCGACTCCATACATTTACTGTAAAACATCACAAGTGACGAGCTTGGGCTCCCTGTGGTTTTACTGAAAGGGGTGGCGTTGTGCAGTAAATCCGTTTTCTCCAACAAAAGATGCATAAATAGTCAATGTCAAAGCCCCACAATTCCCTTCGGTCTTACAATCGTCGTTCGCCATTTTGAAACCTTTTTTGAAACCTTTTTTGAAACCTTTTTGAAATAAGTGTATACACCTAAATGAAAGAAAATTGTCACATGAAAAAAAAAAAAAGAAAAGGAATTTAGTAAGAAATAAATAAAAACAGAAAAATTTCAATTAACTTGAGTGATCTTTTTTTAGCCGGCGTCACATCAGGAATTTCCCTCGGCCTTAAATAAGAAAAATTAAAAGACCGCATTAAATTACGCAGGCTATCATCAGTCTTTTGTACCGGGGCCACCAAAACATAATTATCCATTCATTGATTGTGTTTGCTTAAAATGCTAATTATATGTTAACGTAATAGATCAAGATTGAATAAGAAACATTTTAGCTTCACTGAAAACGGCTCTATACAATTTTTTTGTTTGATCGCAAAAAATACTTATTTTGAAATTTCGGCTTTGAGTGGCCCCGCTTTAATTAAAAAATACACGTTTTTTATGGACAAGTTAATAAAATCGACGCTAATGTAACAATTAAATTATAATAAAACACTACAATAGAATACACGACATTATTTTAAAATTGACTTTATTAATTAATCAATGACAATGCAACATGCATCAACCTGAAATAAATGCTGGTTTTCTTTTGTGCTGGTAAAATCAGACTTATTTTCTAAATATATTTTAACTAATAACAAAATTAGAGAATCAGTTCACGTGGTTGTTATTCTTTTACAGCCAATTGTGTTGAAAATAAGTGTAATTTCAATATATTACCAGCAGAAAACCAGCATTCATTTCGGTCTTGGCTTGATGCTTGTTGCTTTAATAGCGGCGACAATAATTTTTGATATTATATTTAAGCCCGCGTCGCGGTAAAATTAATTTTATTATAAACTGATAATGCAGTCCGCTAAACGTACATGACGTCACGATGAGAGGTCAAGTCGTCCTCATATCAAGTGAACATATCTAGTATTGACCTACGATAAGCACGATAATACAACACGATCAAAAATATACTTTTAAAATAGTTCAGTTTTTATATCCTTGTGAAATCTAAAGATTTAAGTACTATTAAATTTGGAAAGAATAACTGGAAAATCTAGCCGTTATACTTGAGGTAAGTAGTTAATATGCTATTTTTGGGACATTTAATTTCTTATTACACTTAGGAAAATCTGTACAATTTATTGTTAAAACAATTCAAACCAGTGACAAAAATTCAAACTTATGATGAGCCATATATCCTGCCTGTAAACAAATTATATTTAATCTTAAATATATATATTTAAAGTTAGTTTTCATGCTCGGATTGGGATTAGTTAATTAAAGAAACCACCTTACTGCTAAACCCTACTAAATTTTTTTTATAGAACTAGATTATGAATGCACAAAAAGCCTTGAGACAGCCGGTGTCATGAGGCAAGAATTGGTTCATTTTTGTAACACACTTTTCAGATATTATTTTACCTTCAATTTTACAAACGCATAAATTAACTTAATCCAAGTGGCTCAACACTTGCTTTCAGTTTTCTAGTTACAGATTGTAATCCTAGTCAACTATATTAAAGCCAAGTGGGAAGACAAGTTCGTTCGTTTAATTTAGTATTCTTGGTACTGTTGTCTAACGAGCAAGGTACGGTTCAGTCGGAGCGTTGTGCTCCCTGTCCCCAGCGTAGCCAAGCGTAGTACTCTTACACCGGTTTTTTACTACAAATTACTAGATTTTTATAGGGCTAGAATAAATATACAAAACACAATATATTAAAGTAAGACACCTAACGCTTTTTTTATCAGTTCTTTGACTATTTCTCTCTAATTATTGTGCTTTTATTGCACGGGTCAGTGTAGTCCTTTCAATAAAGCAATCACATTGTTTTTTTTTTTTAAGTTTGCATAGTCTCAATACTGTGTAGCAAAAAAAGGAAACTTATGTTTTTTCTATTAATAGATATATTGTGTATTTCGCGATTATCAAATTTGTTGCATCGAATAGTATTTATGGCTAATTAATTAACTACTTGAGAAACTATTAAATATATACCATCGAATAATCTGGAAACCACTAGAGTGAAGTCATTTAATTAACCCGTGCAATAGATATAAGACTAACACTCTTTAGTAGACCATAATTTCATTGTTTTCTTTTGAGTCTATTTGACTATTACACTTTAGCAAGCAATTTCTATTTCACGGGTTAAATGACTTCACTCTATATGCTACTGTCTAATATGTTGTATCTAGTGACTGTACATTAGTCAATTTTAAAGACAAGTACATTTGTTACGAGTGATTTCCCGTCGTCCGTGAAAGAAAAAAGACTAGAGTGATTTTCATATGACCTAGAGTTAATCAGTATATCCGTGAAATAGAAATTGCTTGCTAAAGTGTAATAGTCAAATAGACTCAAAAGAAAACAATGGAATTGGGTCTACTAAAGAGTATTAGTCTAATATCTATTTCACGGGTTAGAGTGGTTTTCATTAACCCGTGAAACAAAGTGTAATAGGGAAAGAGTAATAAAGTGTATTAATGTGTAATAGTGCTATTGAACAAATGATTATAAAACACAAAGTTAAAGTTAAAGTGTAATGAAGTGTAATAAAGCATATTACGCTAAAGTGTGTTTCACGGGTTAATGAAAACCACTCTAAATGACTTCACTCTAGAGGTTTTATTTAATAATTTCTCAAGTAGTTCTTTACAGTGCGACTACTGAAACAGGGGCCACCAAAACATGATTATCCAATCACGATCGAGAATATGAACAATAGAATTTCTAAAAATGTTTGGCTTTTTTGCTTAAAATGCTAATAATTTTCATTATTTGTGAACGGAATAGATCAAGATTGAATAAGAATCATCTTAGCCTGTGAGAACCCTCTACAAGTTTTTTGCTTGATCCCAAAAACTTATTATTTTGACATTTGTTTGGGTGGCCCCGGTTTCAGTAGTCGCACTGTAATTATTAGCCATAAATACTATTCGATGCCACAAATTTGAGTTTTATTTGTTTGTGTCACGATACTGGTACTGTCACGAAACTGGGCAACATACTGTATTCTAAAGATTAAAACACAAGAAACTGCAGAGAAACCAATTTATTGACCATCATAGTCTACTGATTCATTAATTTTGAAAATAAGATGTTTTCATTAACCCGTGAAACAAAGTGTAATAGGGAAAGAGTAATAAAGTGTATTAATGTGTAATAGTGCTATTGAACAAATGATTATAAAACACAAAGTTAAAGTTAAAGTGTAATGAAGTGTAATAAAGCATATTACGCTAAAGTGTGTTTCACGGGTTAACGAAAACCACTCTATACCCGTGAAGCAAGTAGTACTAATTCTAAATAGTGCTAATTAAACAATAGAAAACAATAGAATTAGCTAGCATAAAATATCACTATTTAGTAGTATTTATGTTTCACGCATTTAATGTTTGTACTCTAATACTTTGTATTATGCGTACTGTTTTTTAACGGGCGAAGGAAAATCACTCTAGTGCATGCTTCCTTTGTATTTTATCGTTTGTATAGTGATGCCGGTATAGTCAGTACACAATATAAAAGTGATCTAGATTTTGATTTTATTTCACGGCTTAGAAGTGTCAGCTCTACTTTATATCTATCAGAATCTCCAAATTCTTATAAATCTATCTCTAAACTTGGAAGTTAATACCTAGGTACTTGTAAGGGTGAAATGACCGTAGTGTTTTGATATACGATCAGCTGAGAACTTCCCGCCAGAATTTACCGGGAAAATTATTTATACTGATGTTGCGTTTCTATTGCGTGACCAAACTGTCAGCCAGCAAAGCAGGGTAAACCAAGGAAAAAAATAAATTGGGAGATACAGTTAGATGTTTGTATGGTAGCTAAAATCACAGCAAAAGAAAAAGAGAAATAGAAGTGGAAAGTGGAAAGGAATATCGGATTGTAATCTGTTAAAATGGTAAATACGTGTATGACATTCTGTTAGATTCTTTACAGCTAAATCATCTCAGCATGGCAGCTGCAGAAATTTATCTAGGACATATTTAATGCGGGAGGGGGGGGGGGGGGGTAGTCCAAGTGGTAGGGGTGATTGGCGTCACTTTTAGGGTAAAAATATTTCCTTTGCGTACCTTTTAGGGCCCTTTAGGGTCCTGGCTCAAAAATCAGTTACGGAATATGATTTCGTACCTTTAAGAGTCATTTTTACTCTGTTCTGTTGCTTTGTTGGAGTAGATAGAAATCGACAAGGCTTTATCAGTTATTTTTATCTGTGCGTACCTTTTAGGGGTCGTTCACAAAACCTCCGCCGATCACCTCTACCACTTGGACAAAGGTAGTACCCCCCCCCCCCCCCCCCGGGATTTAATGTAATATAATGTAATGCTTATATTATAACGTATTTCACATACGTCTCAATGCGCTTTACCATTATCGTACGGACCACAATCGTGAGAAAATTAGTAGTTACTATGTATTAGTATATGCATGAGCCAGTCACTGAGGGTGGTCACAGCCAGGGTTATAGTTGCGTCGTCCCCAGTGGTTATTTTAAGTCCTTCCAATGCAGGTTAGTGAGTATAGTGCAGGGAGACATATTCGTGTGATTCTAAAACAAATCTGCGACGAAATAGAGTTAGTTTCATTACTGGAGTTAATGATAATGATAATTTATAATTATAGAGTAATCGAATGATTAAAAAAACTGTTAAAAAAAAAGAAAAACATCTCACGCGCTAATCAAAGTCTTTTGTTAATTCTCACCTACAATATCATATATGGTAATGGCATTGTTTTCAAGATTGCACTGATACGGTATTTCTGATACAACATAATTTTAATTTTAATTCAATTTAGTGTTAAAACGCTGAAATAAGTAAGTTCGCTCTACATGCTTTAGCATTAATTGTAAGCATAGTGTTTATAATTCTTATCCCATGTCCCCTGTTACATATACAGCAGTAGCCTGATTTTCAGAGCGGGCCTGGGTCCTATTGGGGAGAAAGTGATAGCGTAGGACCCAGGCCCGCTCTGAAAATCAGGCTAATACAGCAGCTATACAGCTCAAATTTCAACTGTTGAAAGCAAATAAACAAATAACGGCGTTGTAGTGTCAATGTAATGTCAACGGGGGGAGGGGGAGGGGGGTTCTTTAATTTTCTTCCAGCCCCCTCCTGAGGCATAAGCAGTCCCTTAAAACCTCTTCATTTAAAGGATTTGTAAGATTACAAATTAGTATATATATATTATTGCAAAACATCTATTTTGAAGAAGTCTAGTGTTTAAGGGATTCGATATCTCCGACCTCGTTCATCTTTTTGTTTTAATTAATTTTGAAGCAGTTGTTATTAGAAGATATATATTATTTTTTACGAAAAGCACGATAATAGGATGTGAGTGATAATAGGTACGACTACCTTAATATTTGTAACATATACTACATTTTGCAAGAACGGTAAAAGTTACTTATTTAATGTATAGAGTATTCTTAAAATTACTATGAATACTTGAAATAATGGCATTTTACAAAAGAAAATCACGTCCGTGACGAAGGTTGTATTTTAGATACAGTGTAACACCGCCTTACGGCAACCCGCTTAATACGGCCACCCCGTTATTGCGGCCAGTTTTTCAGGTCCCGACGAAATGCATGCCCATACATATTCTATAAAATTCACCCGCTTAATACGGCCACCCCGTTAATACGGCCACTTTTAGCCGTCCCTTCGGTGTCCGTTTTAACGGGGTTCCACTGTACAAAATCGTCCTGATATGCATATGCATAAGTTTTAACTTTTTTAAATATATTTATTTTTATCTTGACAATAACTAACGTTAGACTTTTATCATTTAATATACGTGCTATACAATATTCGCGTCCGATATATATGAGATATACAACGGCTCGTCTTTGCCTCCTCGTTGTATATCCCATACAGATCGGCCGCTCATACTGTATATATTACATAATATCAACCATTTTTCTTGTTCCTTCTTGAACTATGCTGTTTAGATGTATAGAGTTTATAAAATGACCCATTTTTCTTTATTCCTATTGTATCGTGTTATTTAGAAGATGATGAGTCCAATAGAGAACAATACCAGTAACGACGAAGAAGAGTCAAAAGAAAAGACCGGCTGCGCCAATCAGGTGTCGCTATTTTGGTACAAAGCATTTTACTTGTTCTTCATTGGTGCATTTTGGATGAAGATAGTCTACTTACCGCTGTACTTTAAGCAGATTGGATTGCCGGCTCATTATGCTGGAGTTTTGGCTGGAATCTCCCCATTCCTTCGCGGAGCTGGGTCGTTTTCCCTTGGTCTTTTGGCAGAGAAACCAGAAACCCGTAAAGTCATGCTACTCATGAGTCTCATAGCCCAGATTCTCACTCCATTGCTGTGCTTAATTCCGCATCCCAGTAATGCATTGCATGGTAACTTGACTCACACTAGCACCATCGTTAACCACAACAAAACAGCTGCATTTTTTCCAAGCCAGGAAGACTCGCCTGCTGAAGACTACCTGGAAACAATCCAAAAGTGCATTAAAGGTAATTTATTAAATAATAATAATAACAATAGTTGTAGTGCGAATGCGCATGCGCATACATCTAGATATGAATACAGTTAACGGTGCAAGGTAAGGACACAGCGTAATCGAACCCAGAACATACCAAGTACATATTATTACTATGTACAATTAATTTTAATTAATATTTTAGATTGTTTTTATTCTGAATTTCTTTTTGATATCTTTTCATATTCATATTTATTATTATTTTGTTCACTGCCTTTCTTTTACAATTGTCAGTTTTACTGATCCTTTTTGATATTATCTTTTTTTCATTTTCAGGCAATTGCTTTGGATATCTGCTGACCGCAAGTGACGACGAACCAGAAACAATCACTATCCCAAAGCCAAAGAACCTGACTACCCATGGAGCTAATTCAACAGTTTCCAGGTCACCATTGCTAGATATTGACCTTGACGTCATATCAACATTCTGGATCATAGTTGCTATTATTACAGTAGGGGAGTTTCTGGGAGGTCCTGCTAGAAGCCTCGCAGATGCGGCGACGCTCCAAGCCCTGGGAAAAGACAAGAATAAGTTTGGATACGTACGCCTATGGGGGAATGTAGGACAACTACTCTTGACAATGATCATCTATTTGCTATTGCGCTACGAGCACACGACAATAAACGGAGTCGAGGAAGGGAATTACATATTTGCGGTCATAGCCATAGCGTTCTGGATGGCTTTAGCTTTTCCAACAGCTCTTGGGTTCGTATGTGAGAAAAAGGATGAACCAATTCAACAGATGGTACTGAAGCAGGATAAAGAGGATGACGGCGATGGACTTCAACTAGTAGATGTATTAATCAACTTTACATCACTTTCACTTATGATAATAACCTTTTGTATTGGTATTCTTAACGGGACCTTCAATACATTTATGTTCTGGTTTGTCCTAGACATTGCTGGCAGCCAGGCAAACTTGATCATCACCATAGCCCTGGCTTTTAGAATTGCCTTCATTATTCTAGCGTTTAGAGTGTCTGGTCCTGTGATTCGTTGGCTGGGTGCAATGAATGTCACACATGTGTCCTTAATGTTTTACTGTGGTATCTATGTGCTTTATGGAGTTATGAGGAATCCATGGTTGGCTATCATACCTGAAGTTTTGCAGAATGTCATAAAAGCATTCACTGAGGTTACTGTGATACTGTATTTTGGTGAGATAACACCTTTTAGATGGTCGGCCATTGTGCAAGGTAAGACTTAGTGCGCAGTTAAGAAAAACATAGCAAGCAAGCAAGCAAGCAAGCAAGCAAGCAAGCAAGCAAGCAAGCAAGCAAGCAAGCAAGCAAGCAAGCAAGCAAGCAAGCAAGCAAGCAAGCAAGCAAGCAAGCAAGCAAGCAAGCAAGCAAGCAAGCAAGCAAGCAAGCAAGCAAGCAAGCAAGCAAGCAAGCAAGCAAGCAAGCAAGCAAGCAAGCAAGCAAGCAAGCAAGCAAGCAAGCAAGCAAGCAAGCAAGCAAGCAAGCAAGCAAGCAAGCAAGCAAGCAAGCAAGCAAGCAAGCAAGCAAGCAAGCAAGCAAGCAAGCAAGCAAGCAAGCAAGCAAGCAAGCAAGCAAGCAAGCAAGCAAGCAAGCAAGCAAGCAAGCAAGCAAAAAGCAAGCAAGCAAGCAAGCAAGCAAGCAAGCAAGCAAGCAAGCAAGCAAGCAAGCAAAAATCAATCAATCAATCAATCAATCAATCAATCAATCAATCAATCAATCAATCAATCAATCAATCAATCAATCAATCAATCAATCAATCAATCAATCAATCAATCAATATATATAATAAATAAATAATTAATAATTAATTAATTGCTAATAAGTGAGCCAGAACCAACTAAAGTATTAAGAGGCAGTCTCACTAAAAGCGGACCGATGATTTCGGGTCATCAAATAGATTTCCTTTATACTTCACCCACAAAGTTCTTTTGGTTCACATGTATTCGAAAGCTTATTAGTTTTGGGAAATATTAAAAATTGAATTTTTTAGAAGCGATTTTTGATTCGGCCTCGGTGAGATCAAATTTAGCAACTGGCGAGACGAAAAATAGTGTATATTGAGGAGAGCTTAGCTCTCAAAATATAATGTTTTTTCAAACAAAATTTATCCCCAGCGTTAAATAACTTCTCGGCATTAATATGATGGTATTCACTTTTAAATTGATTAAAGTTAAAAGCTTTTAACTGCACTTTAGTTAGGTCTATTTTTCGTGTATTGCTCAAGACTAAAAAGTACCCTTCACGAAGTCGTTAATTTCTCGCAAGTCCGGCATCAACTAACTGCGAATTGCACGTCAAAGTAATAAGAAAGGGCCAATAAACACAAGAATATAAAAAAACCTTGTGGTTTTAACTGTTTTGGTAGTTAACAAATGCCTTCTTTTGCACTCATTTTCGATGAGATGGCACGTCATTATGCAAATTAGGCGCCAATATCAAACTAAACAAACCGCTCTTTTTCGTGAGAAATAATGTTAATCTAAGTAGAAAATATAACTATAAATCATAAAGACGTTCGTTTTCGTCTTAAAGCGTAGAAAAAGCCAGTAAAAGCTCAAAAACGGCCACAGTTCTATTTATAACGACGATAGCATATAAATTTGCATACGTTGTCACGCAACAAAGCTATGATTTCATTTTATATTTCATTGTAAACCCATTAAATGTAGCATATGGCCAATATATCAATTCTCGTACTCTCTGATACAGACACTCGATATAATGTCACTTGTTTGGTGGCCGTGAGAAACAGTCGACATTATAAAGAGGGCAAGCTAGATAGATTATCAGGTCTTATCAGATACCAAAACGCCCAAAAGTCGTACCGTTAAAAGACAAAAAAATTAAGATGAAACTTTTGGGAACTTTGGAAAAAACTCTTTGAATGTTTAATTAATTATTATTCATTCTATTCTGCATGTTATTAAGTTTTTTTGAGAGTACCATAATCTGCTGAAGTTGATATAAATATACCTAGTGTTTTAACTTGCGCATGACATCCTATACAGTAAAAACCAGCATATAAGAACAAGTGGGTTAAGAACACCCAGCCCGAATTTTGGCATTTTAAGTACCATGTAAATAAGAACACAATCAGCCTGAAAAATAAAAACGTGTTCTAAAGAAAAATAAGATCAATATTTGTGCTAGACCTGTATTGCAGTAATAGAGTTTAATGCAATGCAATGTAATGCAATGCAATTCAATTCAATTTTATTATTAATTTATAAAATTACAATAACATAATTAGCAATACATATATTTTTTTTAATAACATTGAACTTACACATTGATATCATCTACATGTATTGGCATTTTATATAGTAATATATATTTTAGAAACATTTATTTTAAGGCACCTTAAGAACACCTTCAGGCTGATTTTTCAGTAAACACCCGTTAAATAAGAACAAAATCAGCCTGAACTGGTTTTTACTGTGCTGCTGATCGAGTTTAGGATAACCGGAGTTTAAAATATTATTATGTTTATTGATTAGTGATAATAGCTTTATTTGTCAAATTGTCTAGCACCGTCTAGACAACACACTAAAAATGACAGTCAAAATGTAATGTTTTTAATTTTCGGCTAATTGCATGGGTTCGCCGAAACACAAAATTGCAAAGTTTGCCATATGCTAGATTATAAAAAATGTCGTCTTGCTTTTTATCTTACACACCCGTTTGTTCTCCTTCAATTAATGCAAGGGGACTTCATAGGCTGTCTCACCTTTTCGATTGTAATGACTCCATTGAAACTCACATGAGATGTGTACATTTGTCAGCAGAAATGACACAGAACGTGAACTAATTTTAGCGCGAGCTGGATTTTTTGACTTGTCGGAGATAAATGACGACGATCTCTACATATGTCCAAAACATCGGCACAGCCTAGGAAAATACTGGAAACAGTGACGGTCTTGTCAATACCCCGGTCATAGAGGTGCAAAGGTAGAGATGTGTTGACGCTGATTATGTCAAAGGATATATTGTGTCTCCATAAACTACTAGCCCCAGTGGACTCAGGTTGGTACAGATGTGATACACATACAACGATATATCAATCGTCATAATTTATTTGAAGTCAAACTGCTAACTACGTGTTTATTTTTAAATAAACAGTAATTTGTAGCAATTGTCGAAAACACCACAAGTCCGTGATATAGTTTAAAATTCCCCCCCCCCCCCCCCCCCCCACCTATAATGTCGACTGTTTCTCACGGCCACCAAACAAGTGACATTATATCGAGTGTCTGTATCAGAGTACGAGATCGGAATGGACATTTAATGGGTTTACAATGAAATATAAAATGAAATCATAGCTTTGTTGCGTGACAACGTATGCAAATTTATATGCTATCGTCGTTATAAATAGAACTGTGGTCGTTTTTGAGCTTTTACTGGCTTTTTCTACGCTTTAAGACGAAAACGAACGTCTTTATGATTTATAGTTATATTTTCTACTTAGATTAACATTATTTCTCACGAAAAAGAGCGGTTTGTTTAGTTTGATATTGGCGCCTAATTTGCATAATGACGTGCCATCTCATCGAAAATGAGTGCAAAAGAAGGCATTTGTTAACTACCAAAACAGTTAAAACCACAAGGTTTTTTTATATTCTTGTGTTTATTGGCCCTTTCTTATTACTTTGACGTGCAATTCGCAGTTAGTTGATGCCGGACTTGCGAGAAATTAACGACTTCGTGAAGGGTACTTTTTAGTCTTGAGCAATACACGAAAAATAGACCTAACTAAAGTGCAGTTAAAAGCTTTTAACTTTAATCAATTTAAAAGTGAATACCATCATATTAATGCCGAGAAGTTATTTAACGCTGGAAATAAATTTTGTTTGGAAAAACATTATATTTTGAGAGCTAAGCTCTCCTCAATATACACTATTTTTCGTCTCGCCAATTGCTAAATTTGATCTCACCGAGGCCGAATCAAAAATCGCTTCTAAAAAATTCAATTTTTAATATTTCCCAAAACTAATAAGCTTTCGAATACATGTGAACCAAAAGAACTTTGTGGGTGAAGTATAAAGGAAATCTATTTGATGACCCGAAATCATCGGTCCGCTTTTAGTGAGACTGCCTCTTAAATACAATATAAATTTAGTATACGTATGCATATTAATCACTTACTTGATTAATTAATTCTTTATAAATGTTTGCTTGCAGGGATAATACAGTGCTTACTTGAAGGTTTTGGGTTTGGAATAGGCCCTATCGCTGGTGGGTTTATGGTTTATTCCTTGGGGATACGTACGACGTTCTTCCTATTTGGTGCCTTTGCAGCTGGTGTTGGTATTTTCTCAATGTGCAATCATGGAATAAGCAAGTTCATGAGAGGTTCTTCGAGGGGTGATTATGAATTGGGAAAGAATGGCGAATAACCTTTACAAATCCTAAAAAAGAAGCAAACCATCCAGCCAAAAGATAAGGGACTGGAGGAGGGAAGAACGACAAACGAGAAGGGACTGGAACTAAATCGTTTAACACAGCTGGAGCTAATTACCAAGAGCCCACATGTACATCTAACCTATCTCCTTTACGAGTAATCGTTTTGCCAGACCATCTATGTATTTAGAACAGATTTCGCGCCAAGTAATTTCGCCTTAGCCAATCAACTGGCAATATAAAAGAAAAAGAAAAACATGGTGGACAGAAGCGAAATATGAATCTGAAAATAGTTAGTCTGAGAAAACATTAATTCGAGAGGGTACTAGTTGTACGACCCGGGTAATGGGCGCCACGTTTTCTATAAAATACTATTTTGAGTTTATAAAATCCGTAAAGTTGATGTAATGGGCTTTTATCACACAGCGGCCATGTTTATTCCCATATAAAAGGAACGTTCTGAAACTCATAAAGTGGATGAAAGTGAGGGCAAGGAAACCCTAAGGAATTCAAAACTTATTGTTTCAATCAATATGGCGGCCTGTGATGAAAGAGAATGTCCAATTAAATGAAAAATGACAGACAGGGATAAAGAAAAACGGAACAAAAAAGAATAAGCAAACAAACAAAAAGTAAAGAACAAACAAAATGCAGTTTACCCAAAGACTTTGTTCTTTTAAAGTGTGCAAATTTGAAAAATAATATTGGAAATGTGAAAAAATTATTTCTATTGTATGTATTCTTCATTATTCTTTAAAGTTATTGTAATTATATATTGATTCTATTTTCTATATCAACAAATATTTGAGTCATTTTATCATGCAAATCATTGTTTAATTATTCGTTATAATATTTACATTTAGTAGTTTTGTTTTACAATAAAATATGTAAAACAGAATCAAGTTGTGCAAATTATATACTTATCTATCTATAGACTATCATAAGCATTTCATTAGACTTTTTTGTTTATTTGTTTTAGTGGAATAATTTCTGGCACACAGCTATGAAACATGCTGTAGACAGGTTTAAACCAAGGATAAATAGGATATCTTTGCAGCCAAATAGATTTGCCAATAGCTTAAATATACAAGCTATATTAGAAATTCCTGTTCTAAATTGGTTGGAATAAGTTCTTAATGGTTTTGTAACCGGTTCTGAGCGAGTTAGGACACAGGTTTATATAGTATATTCTTCAGTTTCAGATTTAGGAGTGCTTTCACGGTGTGTTTACTTTCTGGCAGGAGTCTGTGGGGCTGGGTTAGCAGCAGCAGCTGGGTTAGCAGCAGCAGCTGGTTGAGCACTTGCCTTATTTTCTCCAGCAGGCTTATCTCCAGGTGTCTCGGGAGTTTCGCCAGTTTCTGCGGGAGTTTCGCCAGTTTCGCCAGTTTCTGCGGGAGTTTCGCCAGTTTCGCCAGTTTCTGCGGGAGTTTCCCCTTCTGAAGGAGTTTCGCCTTCTTCGCCTGCTCCACTTCCTTCGCCTTCTTCTTTAGGACCTAGCAGTCAGAAAAAAAGACGGCATGGGTGACGGTATTTTATGTTAGCTTGTAACTTGTGTTTGATTTAAGTGAATATTTACTGCCTAGTCAAACGTCGCATCTCACATTTGCCGAATATCTCATGCAAATGAACAAAAAGTGAGCTTATTGTTTAAATTAATTTGAAATAAAATTTTGCAAAGCCGTAGTGGACATTTTGCCCAACACAATTTACAAGTACAACAGGGGCCGGCTGTACGAAGCCTGAATAGCGCTATCCACCGGATAAATCCTTATCCAGAGGATAAAATCTATAAAAAACCTATGCAGTTGATAACTTTTATCCACGGATAACTTTATCCACCCTTCATACAACCGGCCCCAGAGATATAAACTCACATCTATACAAATGTTGTCTAAAAAGAAAAGTTGTAAGAGTAAAAGATAAATACCTCGAACGTCGGCAATAAGCCATATAAAGCCCGAGGAGCCGTAGGCCCAGAGGGCTTTATAGGCTTATTGCCGACGTTCGAGGTATTTATCTGACTTATTATTCATGATTTACAGAGGTTTTCACACAACTTCATGTCCCAATTACAAAGGGCATCATCAAGCTGATTATGTTTTAGTTTCCCATGAGAATACAATCCAAACAATGGGCTTTTAGTTTTGTTGTACACTACCATACTAATGAACTTTAACGAACAAATAAATACGTTTTCTTCTCACCAACTGACATCGATCGGACAGTTAGCATCAAGGGTTAGGGTCAGGATTTGTAAGCAAAGGGTTCGGGGTTCGATCCTCGAAAGGGTCACCCTATCAGATGATTTTTTTTATCCGTTAAATGTTCGCAACTAGAAAATTTCTAAGTTTAACGTTACATATAAAGTTGAAAAAGAACGGAAATGACAAGGATAATATAGGGATTAGGTCATTGGTATTCAAGGGCAATATACATTAGTATTCAAGGGCAATATATAGATATTGCCCTCAAATTAGTATTCAAGGGCAATAGAGTACTAACACTAAAAGTGTGCAACATAAATACCACTAAATACTACTAAATTATGCAAATTCTTTTGTTCTCTATTGTTTAATCAACACTATTTAGTGGTAAATAGTACAAAGTTATGCACACTTTTAGTGTTTGTACTCTATATAGATATTGATATATAGATATTGCCCTCAAATGAACAAGGGGCCATTTTGCATAACCATGCGCGAAATGCTGTACTGTGGCATCGCAATGCAGGCTCACCACAGGCTACCCACTCATTCACTTGTAACAAAATGTCGCTGAGCTATCGCGTTTTGTTATATTTATCTATCTTTCTTATCCAATTCAATAGAAATAACAAAATATTTAATTTAAACAAAGAATGAAGCTAACAAAGAATACAATAGGTTGCCGGTACACACAGAAGGAGCCAAAATTCTAGGCAAAGCAGCACTTTTTATGGCAGAAAATTGATAATTTCACTACCTTACCCAATTTTTCCAACAAATCAAACATGATAGATCGAAAGCATAAAAACAAAGGACATAAAATCAAATGGAATTGATGTGGTATTCTCTCACACACGTTAGCCATGTAATCAAGAATAATAATAACCATATTAGCATAATCATACTGTGTATGATGCTTCATAAAAAAAAAAAAAATTGTTCGATTGCTGGGATATCGAGGATCTCCTTTCATGAAGGGTACATAAACCAAATGTGTCTTATTTCAGGCTCGAGTATTTCGAAATTGAAGAGTTTTGACCAATTAATAATGTATGACTATGTAAACAATGTTTACATTGATTGGCAAAAAAAATCCATCTTCCCCCATTTTCCAATCGAAGATCCACTATAAAACATTACCAATGCATATGGATATCATCATTTCTGCTCAAAACACCGTGGTATTTTCACTACATTTAAAAACATTTCAAGATGAAAAATGACGAACAGCCCGAATTTATCAATGATGACATGAAGGCAACTCATTGCAGTCGATGTTATCACAAAATGCTGTGATACAGTACAAATAGCATCCCACTCATCGTGTTAAAAGACCTGGCATCAGATAGTCTTATTTCCTGAGTTACACCGACGGCAAAGTATGGCCTTAACCACGTTACAGTCGCCATTTTCTCCCGGGGGGGGGGGGGGGGTAGGGGTGATCGGCGTACCTTTTAGGGTTAAAATATTTCCAGTGCGTACCTTTTAGGGTCCATTTAGAGATTTGGCTCAAAAATCAGTTCTAAGGGTCGTTTTTACTCTGCTTTATTTGTATCTGAGCGTACCTTTTAGGGGTCATTTTCAAAATCTCCGCCGATCACCCCTACCACTTGGACAAAGGGAGTACCCCCCCCCCCCCCCCCGGGCATTTTCTCTTCTAAGCGAGTCAGCTTGAATGACTCTTTTAAAAAATTTTCTGGAAACTATACTCCAATGATTTCGCTTGAATCGCATATAGGACACATATTCGATATCCGCCTTAATATTTGAGTCTGGTCAGTTTAGTTACAGAAGAAGAAAAACGGATATCTTGAACATATATTTTTGTGAGCACCTCTACTGAGAGAACGTGATACGAGCAAGTGCAATGACCAGGGCAACTCAAGCGTGACGCGCATGCCCAGTGAAATGGCCCCTTGTTCCTCAAATGGGGGTAATACGCGATATAAAGCCCTACAAATAACAATGAAAACCGATGTAATCATGTAATAAACAGTTATAAATGAGATTTGAAATCCCTCTATTTGCGTTCTTTTCTCTTGTTTAGAGAATATATATTTTTTCAAAAAGTTGGAGGCGTGTGACTCGAAATTAAAACAAACAAGCTTGACAGTGAAGGCAGAATCAGCAGACTCCTCTCGACTCATTTGGAAGCGTTTTTTAAGGTAGTAGTTTAAAATGATTTAAAGTTCTAGGTGATGATCAGGCTCTAACAGCCGTTTAGTATGTAAACATTTATTTTGGACAACCTTTGTGAAAACAGGTGTGCTTAATTACAGGCTTTGACAAAAGTATTTTCATGACTGCATGTAGCAAAATAATTTCTGCACTGCTGATACACTGTCACTCCCCCTGTCCCTCCTTGCCAATGTTGAGGTGGAAATATTTTAAGTGTTTCTTATGTAATTGACCTTATCCCAGTACAGTACATTGGAACCCCGTTAATCCGGGAATCGAAGGGACAGCCAAAAGTGGCCGTATTAACGGGATGGCCGTATCAAGCACATAAATTTTATAGAAAATGTATGGCCATGCATTTCTTAGTAACCTAAAAAAACTGGCCGCAATAACGGGGTGGCCATAAGGCGGGGTTTTACTGTTATCACAGCGAGATAAAATTCTAACATCGATCGTTCATAAATTGTAGGTTATAATGTATACTTACAGCAGCACCAGTGAGGAGGGTGGAACCCACCACAGCAATGACCACCACAACATCCACCATTTCCGCCACCACAACCACCACATCCGCACCCACTACCACATCCACACCCACCACCACACCCACCACCAAATCCACCACCGAAACCACCACCGAATCCACCACCATATCCGCCACCCCATCCACCAGGGAAGCCATATCCTCCCCAGCCTCCTGGACCACCCATTCCAAGGCCACCACAGCCAAACCAATCTCCACCCATCGTATCACAGCCTGGGTAATTATATGGTCCGCCAACGCCAAATCCTGGGTATCCGTAGCCATATCCAGCAACTGCAGGGAAGCCAAGTCCTATGCATCGCTTCATTGCTTTTGGGCCACCGCCCTTCTGAAATAATAATAGAAAATAATAAAGACGAGTTAATGACTATTTTCAAGTTTAGTGCTTTAGAGTGCAAACACTTTTAAATCCGTGAAATAAAATCAAAATTGCGACAAACAAATAGTTCTTATTTAGTGGCTATCACTCAACTAGAACAGTCTAAGAAAAGGCAAATATAGATTTTATGAAGTGTTTGCGCTCTAGTCTTTTAAATCTAAATGTACAAACTATTATATGATCTCTTTACAAATAATGTATAATATTAAAATATATTTGTCTTCGTGTAGAATAAAAACATTCATTCAATGACTTAGCCATAGATTAAACTTCACATAAATCACAGCGAAAAATACAAAATCGTTTTTTCATGTGGTCTACCTCATCCCTTTTTTGAATATACTCGATTTTTTTATTCGAGTATTACACACCTTTTTATTGATCGCTCGATGTCAATGCCGTATGTTAAGGATCAAGACCTTGTTAAATATATGATTTGGTTGATCTCTTACTAAAATATTTCGTCTAAAGAAGCGAAAAAACGACAAGAAATTCTTGTTTAAAAATCTCATAAAAAATTAAATACTTTATCAGCTGGTCTGTTTTGTCTTTGGTTGTCTGTTACATTATTATATTTGGTTAATAAAGATGTAATTTCATATTGGGTAACAATAATATTATATCAGTACTATCGAAACACTGAAAAAATTATTCCATGATTTGCAAATGTTTCATGAGTCACAACTTATTCATATTTACTTAAATTCATTTTGCCCAATTCCTGAAATCGAAAAATACACTTAAAAAGCACAAAAAGAACACAATGGTAGTAAAAAAAAACAAGTAATATGAAGTAGTAGTATATTTTCCATAGAAAAAAGTTGATAGAGTGAAATATTTTTTTTTTAATTTTTATTTCATATTTAAGAATAAAGAATTCTAAATAACTATCATGTTTACCTAAGTCATAAATCAAATCAAATGTAAAACTGTTTTACTTAAAACAAAATCTGTCACACTTTTTGTCACACTTTTTCTGTGGTTGCTTAAAAATAGGTTGGACTTTTTTAAAGACATGTCGAGATACTGGACGTATCTAAAGGATTTTTAGTGTACTAGCGTTCGTTTTGCTTGTCAAAACTCATGAAAGAAAATATAATTTTTATTATCTATTTAAATATAATAAAAAATAACATTTCATTAACCCGGAATACGTTATAATTCCTCTTAATTATAATAGTACTTTGGTTCCTATTTTGCATACCTTGAACATCTTCTGAAAGCATTGTCTTTGCTTTGCAAGAAATTGTTGGAAGTCATTCAAACTTTCCGTCTTTCTCTTTTTAACTTGTTTATGCTTTTTAGTAGGTGCCGCACTGGCAAGGATTATGCACCCAAGAAGCAAAAGAACACTTAGATATTTCATCTTGAAAACTTAAGAACTGTGATGGATTGTTAAGATCCTTCAAGTGGTTTGTCGTAAATATTTCATTCATTAAGAAGTCACACATCAGAGATTCAATCAAATGACCGTGTCTGAACACCTGTAAACGATGTCATAGTGTGTTTACAGCCACCAAGAAAAACCTGATTAACTACCCGTAGCACAAATGGAAACTAGCGAGTAAACTAGTATAGGCTGCGTCTGTGTTTGATATAAACGATAGTTAATAGAATGACATTTATAACGCCCCTCGTCTCTTTTACTCCGACGAAGGATTAAAGTTTGAAACGCCAGTAAAGTTCACGGTGTTACAAGCTTCATTCTATTGACCTACCCGTAACATACATGTATATACGTATGTACAGCACAATTGATTTTATTTCTATAAAAATTCTGCCATTTACGCTCGACGCCAACATAATATATTTTGATCAATATTTTCTATATATGCTCTTTGATTTGCTATATAACTTTTCGTTTTAAAATCAAGATTGTTACTAAGTACCCGCAATATAAGTACGTTTAGACAACACAAATGATTTCACTATAAAACTCCTGTCGTTCACGCTAGTCTCCCTCGCAGTCGTTGGACACAGGAAGTCCGACACTAAAAACGGCTGCGAAGGAGCAAATTAAGATAATTGGGTTACAATCAATAGTTTTTTTCCCGTAGTACGTATAATACGTGACACTAACGTAAGTATATACAACCAAGACACTGGCATTCCATAGGCTCTTAAAATCCCTAAATAACACGATCAACTCTAAAAACATTATATTAATTAGATTTCACTGAGCCTCTTAGATTTACATCAAGATAATCAGTTTTAAGTATGTAATAACGTGACACCAACGTAAGTACATGCGAGTGGAACTGTTATCATAGGTATATTTTTTCAAAACTAGAATTTGCAATAAATCACACAATTTTATGCAAAATTATTAAATTTGTGACACCAAAGAAAACTTTTCCACAACGAGAGTTCAAGCAGGTTTTCTTAATTACCCGTCCCTCGGGACATTTTGAGGTAACCCGTCCTAGGTGCTAGCACATATATTGTGAAGGTTACCCTAATTTTACATCCACATTTCTGGATGTAGAAAATTACATGGGCTATCTAATGATAAACTGGTTTATTCCACTACGTCATCCAGCGCATGGCAGTAAATCATCACTTTCCGCTGATTGTGTCCGCGGGCTTGTTCTCATTTCAAGATGGCTGGTGCATGCCTCGTAATGATTGACGTTTCGAATACGTAATGTTTACATCATGCCACACATGCTCAACAGGAAAAACTGTGGGTTCCGACAGAAGTTTCTTTCCACGTCGTTCCAGGTAAGAGAAGAGAACCTCTGCTCGAAGGGTATGTGAAATTTAACTAAAATCGACCTTGTGAAGGGTTTTGTTAAAAGTTTGTTAACTTCTGAAAAGCAACAGCAGTATAAAATATAAATACCTAGTAGTCCAGTCAATCTGTGGTTTGAGTCCAAACAAATTGCAATAGAATTTTTCTCACTGTAATTATGTTAGGATAGGTGTCCTAAACAACATACTAAAAATCCCAAAAAATCCCTTCGGTGGAACATCCTCAAAAATTGAATTTAAGATTTCATCATTTCACCACAGGGAACCCACAATTGGAAAAAAATTGACCAAGCTGTTAAATTTTGTCAAATATGAAATAATAGAAATATTTCCATTACATTGTCATAGAATAGTGTTTCTGTACAGATATTTTCAATTTCCAATCAAATTCGTTGAAGTAACAGGATAAAAATCAATATTTAGAATACTTCTCACCACAGGGATCCCGCATCTCAAAATTGAAATTTTAAAAATTTTCGAAAAAATTTCTGAAGGAATTTCACTATAGAAGTAAAGATAAAAATCATTATTAGAGTTTTGTTTTGTTGTGAATTCAAAACAAAAATGTTTATTCATGATGTGTGAAGTACTTATACCCGCTTCACTATAGCCTGCATCACATTAGTCTTTTTCTCGGTTTAGCAAGTTTGCCGTTTTAGGTCCCGTCGACGTCCACACTAGTGCGTTTTAGTTTGAAAACGCATACATTTTGATCCGTTTACGCTTTCCGTCCACACTAATACGCTGAGTGTATCATCGAAACCGCATCGATTTGAAAACGTTCTTGAAAGTGGATCAAAATGAAAACGCATACATATCGTATTAGTGTGGACGGTCGAAAACGTATAGAAATGAAAACGCTTAGGTCAAATGTACGACATTAGCATGCGCATGTTGTCAAACTTATGCAACACCATCGTTTCTATTGTTTTTGAGCGTATTAGTGTGGACGGTCGAAAACGGAGCAAAACGGTAGTGTGGACGGCGATCGATGCGTTTTCAAATCAAACGACAACGGGTCCAAACGAATACGCACTAGTGTGGACAGTGCCTTAGTTGAAGGTTGGCCGTTGGCCAACCAGTTGGTATAGTTGGACAAGTGCTGGGCTATCGTGCTGGAGGTGTGGGATTCGCTTCTCGGCCAGACCAATACTCAGGGTCTTTAAATAATTGAGAAGAAGGTGATGTAAATCGGCATTTGCAAATAGTTAGACTTTCACGTCTTCTTCACGATAAGGATGTGAAACCGGAGGTCCCGTCTCTCCACACACCACACACAACTGTTCGACTAAGAGTATGGCACTGAGCTCATGACGGTGTGGACAGGCTTACAATTCTAGCATTTAGATCGACTTTGCGGTAGGTATGTAAAAAGGTTGCTAGTAAATAAGACCTCGTACTTAAATACAGCCACTAGCAACCTCATGGACTTTGCCGAGTGCTGTGACTACATAGACGAAGAGTCCTTTTATAACAAACGGCATGGTATTCAAGAAGCAGTGTTACCAACTGCATGATATTGAAGAAGTAGCCTAACTAAATATATAAAGCTCCATTTACAAATTTATCCGGGGTAGTGTGGACGGGCCTTTAGAAAAGCAAGCCAATGCCAGAAGAGCTTGTAGATAGTGAGGTGCGACAAGTACTAGTGGTTTCTATTTACACTCATCAGATGAAAAAAACCCTGAAAATTCAAGAAGTGCTTTATTAATGAAATGTCTAAAATAGCGCAAAAGAAGGATCGTGTAGGATCAATTCACAGATGGAAAAAGTGATCAGCAATCGCAGCCACTTAGGAGATATAGAAACCACTTAGTTCGGCAGTCACAGTTAGTGCAACAGGAAACCACTCGTACTCTAGACGTGCCGTATATCTAAATATATAAAATAACCATTATATAACGCGCGCTCTCATTGGCTGAAACGTGCAAAAAACCGTGTTTCTATAAGAGCATAGAAACACGGTTTTCAAGCGGAATTTTATTATCTGTTGTTGTTATTTTATAAAAGCATTAGAAGATATTTTCCGTTCCAAAATCTTTCTCGTGTTCTCCCAACAATCCCGCGTGTTTCTAACAGAGAATAGAAACACGGAAAATATCTTCTAATGCTTAAACAGATGATGGAGGTAACTCTGCAGGTTAAATATTCAGAAGTTTATCGATCCTTTCTATATACGAATCAAACCTCGTTAGACGCGCCTGCTGCTATGCCAAGCTTTGACGGATTAAAAATAGAACCAGTATTCTCATGCGCAGTGTGACTACCACTGATAGACTGATGCGTGGTAGAGAACTGCCCGGGGGGGGGGGGGGGGGGGTACTCCGCTAGGATTTGGGTAACATTCAATCTCAAGGTCGTGACGAGGGATGTGGGATCAGGGATCACATGCCTAGGATCAGGAATCACATATTGTCAGAATCAGCTGGAATCAGGGATCACAGAAGAGGGATCGGGATCATATGAATAAATTCAGGGGTCAGGGATCAAAATGCGCGAGGCTTTGGGAGCAGGCCAGGAACTAACTTTTGTGTACAAAAACGGGATCAATAACGAGAAAATGTCCCTTGTTACAACCCATTAACAAAAATTAAAATAAACAAGTCTTGCTGCTTTGCAGCTCAAAATATGTGTCAGGGAGAAAGTTAGGCAAGCCTCTGGTGACCAGGGTATTTTAATAATAATTTTCAGCCAATTACAGCTTAAAACCTTCAGACGTCAGAATTTATTTCGGAAATCAAATATGCCCTTGAAATATTACATTTTTGAGATGCGGGATCCCTGTGGTGAGATGTATTCTATTTATTGATTTTTATCATATTACTTCAACCTATTTGATTGGAAATTGAAAACATCTGTACAGAAACACTATTCTATCATAATATAATGGAAATATTTCTATTATTTCATATTTGACAAAATTTAACAGCTTGGTCATATTTTTTCCAATTGCGGGTTCCCTGTGGTGAAATGATGAAATCTTTAATTCGATTTTTGAGGATGTTCCACCGAAGGGATTTTTTGGGATTTTCAGTATGTTGTTTAGGACACCTATCCTAACATATTTACAGTGAGAAAAATTCTATTGCAATTTGTTTGGACTGGACCCAAAAAAATCCGTAGATTGACTGGACTATAGAATCTCAGCCCAATGAAGGTGACTTTAATTTGCTATTATAGTTTCTCCTACAACTTCATTTTCATGTAAGAGGAAATGCACTCATGTTTTGAAGATACAAATTAGGCGAAATAGAAGAGCACTGATTTCATATCATTTCAAGTGTGAATTGTCTGTTTTGTTGTTGTTATTTGTCTTCTAGTATTTCATTTGATTAAACTTGTAAAACACCCTTATAGTGCTTTTATTTATAATGCAAAAAAACTTAACAAATCGGTTTGAGCACAATTTAAAGAACAGCCACGTGAGTTCAAAGTACATAAAGGCTCCATGGGAACCCATTCGTAACGACATTACACTGTCTGGAAATTCTTTTCTCTGCTCTTGGGTTACCTGTGGCTACTCTCGCCCCAGTCTTCACTGGAAAAACCAATCAACTTCCATACTATTCAAAGTCCATTTGAATTGGTAATATGGTCCCTGGGGATTTAATGAATAACATATAAAAGGAACACAAAGCCCCACCCAATGTACTTGGCTCTAGTCGCCGTCAGAAAGGCTTGCTGTTGAAGTGATCTAACCCGTATTCATGGCTGAGCAACGTCCTATAGAACCTTTGCCGGCGGCCGTGCCAGCTTTAGTACAAGAAGCACTGGTTGTTCAAGCTGACCGCGATGTTCAACAAGTCAATCCTGCCCCGCAGGTGGAGCAAGCAGTAGTTAATCCTGCCCCGCTGGTGGAGCAAGCAGTAGAGGTATATATTTAATATTACTTTGAAGTTTACTGCTAGCATAATGGGTGGTTTGCGAGTTTTTTAGTTCATACAATTTCAATGTATTTATGGTTTACAAGTACACGAAGGGCGTCGGTATGTAGCTTGTTGTGTTAAGAAGGGTCAGTGCATTAGCGGGACGCTAGTATAATTCAGTTACAGATAACCATTCATTTGCGTCTTACTACTAACTTTGTGCTTTCAAAATAGTAATATTAATCTTCGTATCGGTAGCTTAAAGTGTTTCATTAACAGTTTCCCAGATGTTAGTTTGTAAGTTATGTTTGATTTTAATGCTAGTGAGGTGTGTCTTTTGACCAGTGAATGTTTTATGCTGATGCATTTCTAATCGTGTGAGATCAGAAACTTGATTGTCTGACGCCTGTGAGGCGTGGTTTCAGTAAATGCTTTTAGTTTTACTATATAAATGTTGATTTAATGCCTGTGAGGCTGGAGAAATGTTATTTGTTTAAATGCCTGTGAGGCGTGTCATTTGATCATTAGTAAATGATTGTCACTGAATCAGATTCAATGATCAGTTCTGATGCCTGAGGGGCTTGAAAAGTGATTTAATTTGTTTTAAACAAATTGTAAATGCCTGTGAGGCGCGTTGTATGATCAGTAAATGCTTTAAGTTTACTGTGTAAATGTTGATTTAATGCCTGTGAGGCTGGAGAAATGTTATTTGTTTAAATGCCTGTGAGGCGTGTCATTTGATCATTAGTAAATGATTGTCACTGAATCAGATTCAATGATCAGTTCTGATGCCTGAGGGGCTTGAAAAGTGATTTAATTTGTTTTAAACAAATTGTAAATGCCTGCGAGGCGTGTTATATGATCAGTAAATGCTTATAGTTTACCGTTGATCTAATTTTAATGCTTGTGAGGCTGGAAACGAAAATTGATTAAACACCTACGAGGCGTGTTTTATGATAAGAAAATCGTTATCGTTTAGTCAGTGAAAATGTTAATTTAATTCTAATGCCTGGGAGGCTTGGGAAATTATTTGTTTAAATGCCTGTGAGGCGGTTTTCAATTAGCATATGTTGGTGCTAATGCTGTTTAGTTTGAATGCCTAAGGGACCCTGAATATGATTTGTTTTAAAGCCTGTGAGTCGGTTTTCAATTAGTAAATGCTGGTGCTAATGTTGTTCTAGCATTGAATGCCCGAGGGGCTTGAAATATGATTTGCTTACATGCTTGTGAGGCGTGGTTTACATGGATTGATTGAATTGAATTGTTAAGTGCATTTGAGGCGTGTCTTTGCCTGATTAATAAATGCTTGTAGTTTATTGCTTTGCCGGGTTTACACTATTTAGATGCTTGCGCTAAATAAATGCGGTTTAATGCATGGGAGGTATATGCATTTTGATTTTATTGACTAAATGTCTGTGAAGAATGTCATTTATTTGGTTTACACTTGAATTATAAATGAACTCATCCTGGCCTGCGCGGGGGGTTTTAGACACTTGAATAGCAATGGTTGTATACGTTGTGTAAGCATATGGTGATCTTGTAGAATTTCTTTTTTGATAATAATGGAAATACAATGGTCAAGTGTTTTATTTATTTATTTTTCTTTGTTGTTATTGTAAACGTAGGGTGACAACGATGGCCAGTTTGACCAAATGTTAAAAAGAATTAAAAAGTTGGAAGAGTCGAACAGGGCCACAGTTGAATCGTCCCTACAAGACATTAGAGTGCTGTTGAAATCTCCTACGTTCAGTAAAGATCAAGCTTTTGACTATTTACTGTCATTGCGAATGGTAGCGAAGGAGACTAATAACCCTAAAGCAGGCTTCTTTGAGGCCGTTCTACGTGCAATGACGGAGAAATCAAAAGCGCCTGATCTGCAATTCAAGAGATACCTGGAGGTGCTTTTAGGCGATAAAGACCAGGAAAAAGTCCTAGAGATGATGTCCAAAGTGGACAAGTCGATGAAGGCATCAAGGGCCATTCCTGCTTTTCCTCCTGGAAGGGGTCGCGGCCGTCCGTATCGTCCAGTACAATGCTTTAATTGCCAGGAAATGGGACACTATCAAAGATATTGTCCGATGCGGCGTCAGATGTCCCGAGGTCCTTATGCTAGGAGGAGGGGTTCCTCGTCGACCAACCCCAATCAAGAAAGAAACTAACATGCTTACAGTTATGAGTGTAAAAGACCAGATTTAAATAAATCGGTGAACAATTTTGTTGAATAATTGTGCATTTGAGTTTGAATTAAAGGAATGATAATATATGATACATGATAATAATTTACAATATAACGTTATAGAAATAAAGTGAAATAGACAATGTGTTTAATAAAATATTGAACTAGTCCTTGTTGAGTCATCGTATTGTCCGTATGTTAATCATCATGTACGTTTTTTGAATGCATTATTGATTCTATAATCCTGGATTAGGGCGAGTAACCCCTATTGGCTCATCGCACTTCTCGATGTCCAGTAGACGTACTGCTTACAGGCGTGTGAGGTTACTCCCTCCTGATCGGGATCCCCCTTATTTTGTTTCTGTTCTCTTGTTTGTTTGTTACAAGTTGGATTTTGGATTTGTTTTAGAGTCCTCCTGTGAAGAAAAGACGGCTTGAGTTCGAGAATCGTAAAACTCCTTATGGGGATTTTGATACCCAGTTAACGGCGACTCAAGCTAGAACGTCTGAATCTTGGGTTAACATTAAGGGGGTTCCCGATCAGGAAGGGAGTCAAGATATAAATGGATTGAGAAGTGTATTAATTTCTGAGGAAGTCCCAGATCTCCAGAACATTAAACTCAGAGATCCAAATCATTTTGTTGCGGGGGGTATCCATAGAAACCCTGAACGTTGGGTGCCTATCTTGGACGGTCATCCTTTGGCTTCTTCGATCTTAGACTGGATACGTAACAAAGTGAATATTATGCAGTATAGCCAGCCATTCTCTGGTAGTTATAAAAGAGTACATTATGACTCAGACTTGCCTCCTAAGATGCGGTTTTTGAACCATTGGTCTTGTAAGAAGTTCTCTGATTTTATTTCTCAAGAAATATTAAACCGCATTTCCTCTGGAGCTGTTCGTGTGTGGGGAAAGGTTGATAAGGATACTCCCCCACACCTGGTCCTGCCTCTTACAGTGGAGCCCACAAAGCCAAGACTTTGTTTAGATGCTAGATTTTTAAATCTATGGATGAAGGACATGCCATTTTCACTAGATAAACTAGCGCAAGTTCCACAATATATTTACCAAGGGTCCTTCATGTCAAAGTGCGACGATAAGTCTGGTTACGACCATGTCCTTCTTTCGCCATCTTGCCAAACGTATGTGGGTTTTCAGTGGAATGGGTACTGGTTTGTTTGTACTACTCTCCCGTTTGGATGGAAAATTTCCCCTTTCCTATACCATTCAATAGGCTCGGCGGTTAGTGGATTTTTCAGAGCTCAAGGCATACCCTGTTCTTTGTACATTGATGACCGTTTGAATGGTGAACTTTTGACATCTGTGGGTCCATGGTCGGTTCTCCCAGAGCACAGGGAGGAGCAGTATAGGCGCAACGCTGCTACAGCTGCGTTATGGTGCGTGTTGGTAGTCCTGGTGAGTTTGGGTTACACGATTGGTATAAAAAAATCGGTGTTGAATCCAACTACCTCTTTGGAATACTTGGGCTTTAGAGTAGACTCTGTGAAGCAATGTTTCCAGGTTCCAAAACGGAAAATTGACTCATGGGCATCATTGAGGGAGTCTATTTTGGCATGTAAGAAGTCCGTAGATGTAAAAACGTTGCAGCGTTTCCAAGGAAAATGCATTTCCTTTTCTTTAGCCGTTCCTGCTGCAAAATTGTTTATTCGGGAAATCAGCTCTGGAATTGCATCAGCTACAGCAAGTGGTTTAGTTCAAATTTCACCCTCTTTGCGCGAGGAATTGCGCCAGTGGCGTTTTCTAGATACCTGGCAAGAGTGTATGCCTTGGAGAGATGAGCGACATTTCAACTTGTCAATCAGTACGGATGCGTCAGGTTTTGGCTGGGGTGGAATCGTACACATGCCTTTAAGTGACCAGAAAGTTGGAGACTATTGGAGTGAACAACAGCGACAACTTAACATTTCAACTAAGGAGATGCTCGCCTTAGTTAACACGGTTAAGGCTCTTCCTGCCTGTATAAAGGATTGTAGACTGGATGCCTTCGTTGATAGTAAAGTCCTTATTGGCGCATGGGAAGGACAAGGAAGCAGGTCTGCTCAGCTAACAAAGGCGACCAAGGAACTGTTTTGGGTATTGTCAGATCGTAACTTACAGCTATGTTTATCGTATGTAAGGTCGAGTGATAACTTGGCGGACGATCCTTCGCGTAGACTCTCTCGAATGGATTCTGGATTGTCAAAGAAAGCATGGAGTACGGTACAACGGTCTTTTGGAGGTAGAGTTGGGCACTCTATTGACCTTATGGCCCTGGATTCGAATTCGGTTACAGGAAAGGACGGCCTTCCCCTTCCACACTTCTCACCTTGGCCAACCCCGTACTCGCAAGGTGTAAATTTGTTTGCACAAGACCTTCATCTGGCAGAGAACATGGAAAATCCCTATGTCTTTCCACCATTTATACTGATCGGTCCAGTTCTGAAGTTTCTGTATAAATTCAAGGTATCGTTCACTGTAGTTGTCCCGGAGATACGTCCATACCCATTTTGGTGGCCAGAACTTATGGCTCGTACCCAATCGCGGGTTGTTCTTGGTGCTAAAGGGAGTTTAGACGTCATTCTAGCTCCAACAAGATGTGGCTTTGAACCAATGGCATGTCCTTTTACTTTGTGGGCTTGTAGAGTTTTGTTTTGAATGCTCTCAGTGAACAGCTGTCCCATACTTGGTTTTCTTTTTCTGTTTGCAGCCGCTTCCAAGAGTCCCGAAGCTTTTCACGCCATCAGTGGCCTGTCCTTCTTGTTCGTATGCTAACGATGAACAATTCCGGTTTTGTCAATGTTGTGGTTACGTCAGAGCTCGGGTTGACGAAATGGAACAGTTTACGTCAAAACTAGTAGTTGACAATCAATTGATAGCCCAAAGATTACAACAATTATCGGAACAGCGTGGTTCTTCGCGCTACGTGAAGCAAAAAAGCTCCTTAGAACGCGAATTGTGCTCCTTTCTATCTTCTCGCATACCACCAAAATCATTGACTTCAGCCTTACCGTCTGATGTTATTGAGTTCCTCGTTTGGAAGGATAAAGGGGGGAAGACTAGGGTTCATTGCGTGAGCTGCTTGAATCAATCACAGTCAAATAAGAACGCTACCTGCCAGTGCCCTAAACGTTTGGCTTTTGGCACTGTAGACTCTTTGATTGGAAAGCTGCGAGCTGTCTTTATGGAACATGGCAGAGGCTCGGAGTGGCAGTCAGTGTTGAATGTAGGTAATCCTGCTGCCGACTGGTCAGTGAAAAGATATCTTACAGATGTTAGAGAAGAACAATTGAAGGCAAGAGTTGTTCCGCGTCAGGCCGAACCAGTCTTCCTTGAGAACTTGGTTGAGATCTCTCGCCATATTCATTTGCAACTTATGCAGTCATCAGATTTGACTCCTTCCCGTGTTTATGTTCTGGCGCGAGACCAAGCTTTGTTTAAAGCATTATTCTTTGCTGGGGATCGTGCAGCAGACTTATTAGGCTTAAAGACAGTAGATATTTTACGTTTCCCGGATAATTCCGGTTTTTTATTTAATCATCTGTGGACCAAATCATTAAGGTCTGGAGATACGCATGTATTCGCGTTTAAAAGGGGTTCGAATAAATTGGTTTGCCCTGTCACAGCAATTGAATTATATTGTGACATTTGTAAGTGTTTGGGTATACATCTAGCTCCGGGTTTTCTTTTTCGTTCGGTAACTAAACGAGGAAACATATCCATTGACAGCCTTGATTCGTCTGCAGCCCAAGCTCGCCTTAGCTTGTATACTTCCTCAATGGGCCAAATATTTTCTGATAGGCATATTACTCTACACGGTTTTCGTAGTGGTGCCGCAGTTTCTTTGGCACTTGCTGGACTCAGCCTCCATGAAATCATGGACCATGTAGGCTGGAAAAGCAGTAAAACGGCACTACACTACATAAAATTAAGGCAAGTTGTGAATCCAGCTGGAGCGGCTGCAAAGTTGTCTGATTTAGATCTAGCGACGGGTAGAACATATAGTAGCCTTAACAATTTAACAGGGTTTTCTCAAGCTTTCTCATAATAACTAGTGAACACTTAACAATAATAATATAGTGATGAGGCTGAATAAGTGTATTTAAACATAATAGAATACTTCAGTTTCGAGTCTTTATTTCAAAGCCTTGACCTCGATAGCAGGGGATATTCCTTTTCACACGGAGTATAGCCGTTGTAGACAAGGGATGTAAAAATGTACGATAGATTTACCGTGAGTTTTATCACGACTTCTCACTTAGACTATAAATAAGGCTTGGCAAGGAAGTACTCGAAGCTGGTAGTTTGTGTCAACAATAATACCTTTTGTTAAATTAATTAAAACTACAACCTAGGGCTGTATTCTTGTTTGCATTGATGTCTTATTGTAGAATATCTACTTGTACATGACAAAGAATGAAATAAACATTTAGAGCGGATAAGGATTGGGAAAGGTGTATATGAGTTTGTAAATACAATCAAAGCTCAGGTTTAGCGAGCTCCACATGATGGTTAACTTGTAATAGTGTAGCTTATACTTACGGCTATCTTAAGGCAGCAAAGAGCCGCGCTTGGGGAAGGTCCAGGACGATTCCCCATACCTTATTTACATATCATGAATAACAATACCCAGGGTAGAATATTACACTATTCAAAGTCCATTTGAATTGGTAATATGGTCCCTGGGGATTTAATGAATAACATATAAAAGGAACACAAAGCCCCACCCAATGTACTTGGCTCTAGTCGCCGTCAGAAAGGCGTAGTGACCCGCCCACCCGCCCTGAAGCCATGAATACGGGTTATTAATTACTGGTACGCTTTGGTTTGGCTTGTCCCAGGCCAGACCGATTCCCCATACCTTATTTACATATCATGAATAACAATACCCAGGGTAGAATATTACACTATGTAAATATTTTGTAAAATCGAATTTTCAAACAATTTACAAACAAAAATAGAGAAATTTACAAACAATTTACAAATAAATATTAGTATGTAAAAGTACATTTAGCGTGTAAATGAAGATTTACAGTCTATTTCCAAACTAATTTCAAACTATTTACATAGTATGGAAGTTGATTGATTTTTCCAGTGCTTTTGGGGGTGTATTTTCATCCTGGAGCCGCCACTGAGTTTGCAAACATATCAACTGAGCAAAACGCGATAAATCACCTTTTATTTCTAAAAAACGCATTACAGAATCACATTACAACTATAGAAATTAGTTCATGGAGCTTATGCATTATTATTAATTCTTACAACTCTCATCATGTTTTTCCTGCATAGAATCCTTGTATAGATGGCAAATATATATCCATGCGCAAAGCTCTCCTTTCTAGATTCTTATAGCTATTTTTTTATTATTACATACACTTCAATGTCATTAACGTTGTCCA
Source organism: Metridium senile (assembly GCA_949775045.1). NCBI lineage: Eukaryota > Metazoa > Cnidaria > Anthozoa > Actiniaria > Metridiidae > Metridium > Metridium senile. Next base: position 8,394,437 of record OX459110.1, on the reverse strand, counting down.
CGTAAAGTAGAGCTTAGCACTTCAAAATATATGTGACACATGATTCTTAATTAGCTTGTGTATTTGTTTGGAATTTCCATTTTTAACTGTATAATGAGTTACAGTAAACATACAATAATAATTATAAAATGATCACAATTAATGCTAGTGTCGAGTATCGTTTCAGATATACCGTATGCAATCTTAAAAGCAATGCAATTACCATATATGGTATTGTAGGTGAGAAGTAACAAAAGATTTTGATTAGCGCGCGTGATTTTTTTTCATTTTTCTAACAGGTTGAGATTGCAACAGAACAATAGGTATATCTTTGATACGTTTGAGTGAACTTATTTGTATCACGTGACATGTCTATATTTTAGCGCTAATGTCTTTTTTCGTGGACAATGTTAACGACTTTGGCTGTAGTTTCACTAAAACGTGATATATAATAGCGATATGTCTTTAGCAAGCAATTCTTTCCTCATTTTATTGTTTGGCTGGCTGGTTGTTTGGTTGTAAAAGAGCCTGATTGGGCCTAAAAATAAAGTGGAAAAAAACATGCAAAGCTAAGTATAAATATATAATAAAAGTTAGTACATGCACTGTTTACTATCGTTGTATACACCTATTTCAAACACCTATTTTGTCGCAAACAAAGCCACAGTCCACACTCTGAAGCCTGCAAAGGGTGTCGGTATTTCTTCTCTTGTTAACGATTTACTCATAGCATATTTAGGTTATAAGTATTTCTGGTATATGAAGATAATAAGTTTTGCAGTGATGGATGATGAAACAAATCTTTATTTAAAAAGCGCGTAATAAATTAATCCCACATTCAGTTCATATTACCGACATCGTTTGCAGGCATCAGAGTGTTGACTGTAGCTTCGGCTGCGACAACGATTTTTGAAATAGGTGTATTTTAAAAGATGTGATATAGTTGACATCTTTAAATAATATATAATATATGCTTATATATGTCTAAATGATACTTAATGCTCTCAACCCATTAGCTAAAGACAACAGTAACAACACACTTTGTGGGGTAAGGGGGTAGGGGATTAAGCCCTCCAGTCGCAAAAATGGCTGACATATAAATTTCTTAGATATACATATGGCATATACATGTTTCTATACCATGCACAAAAGTTATACTAATATGTTTGACTGAAGTACTAACTTTGACGTTAATAGACCAACTCTATAATTGATGATTATTCTTTTATCTAGCTAAATAAACTTGGTCGCTCAGTACTTAGTGGAAAACTTTATTTGGGACTTAAGTTTCAATAAGTACAACGGTTTTTTTACCGTTCCAGCATTTGAATGATGAAACTTAAAATAATCAACCTTCACCGACTATCTACTTCAGGGTATGACCAGGTTTCTACAGTGTTTTAATATTATCGTGATAGTCTGATTTCTATGTTATGTGACAACTCATTTTTCTATAGGTATACCCACTCTTGTTTAGCTTGATTTGCCTCTTGCTGTGGCTGAGCTTTATCGGGGACGGCATCTGGTGGTGGTATCTGTAGAGCTGGCACCGATTTAGCACCGCCTTCATTAGGTGTATTCCCTTGCTGAGCAGAAGGGGCTTGATTACTAGCTTGCTGTTGCGGCTGTGGTTGTGGCTGTGGCTGTGGCTGTGGCTGTGGTTGGGTGCCATCATTAGCTCCCTTTGCAGCCTGCTGGCCAGTAGTTGCCTTCATCGCGGGCTCATTTAGTACTCCTTTCATAGGAGCCTGAGCAGCTGTAGCAAAGGGCTTTTTATCAACCCCTTTCATAGGTGTGTGCATTGGTTTATGCATTGCGTGGGACATCGCTTTATGACCGTGATCCATCATTTTAGGACCATGGTGCATCATTGGCTTAGCTGCATGGTGTCCGTGGCTTGGTGCTGGCCCTTCACTAACTTCACTGACTATTAAAGAAAGGAAATTGATAAAAAATTAACTTTCATTTTCAAATCAAAGTTAGTATTCCGCATCCTCGGGAACCCAGGGGTTATCTTTTGTCGCTCGTTTCTCGCTTCCAGAAAAAATACCCCTGGTAACGTAGTCTGTTGGAGCTTGTTCCGGAAGTCAAAATTCAGCTCTTTCCTGATTGGTCGACCTGCTGAGGTCGACCAATGATAATCAAGATAACCATTCAAAGAAAGTCGTTAAATAAGTTTGAATTTTGACTTCCGGAACAAGCTCCAACAGACTACGTTCCCAGGGGTATTTTTTCTGGGAGCGAGAAACGAGCGACAAGATTACCCCTGGGTTCCCGAGGATGGTATTCCGCAAAGTGACTAAAAAAATGTTTAACGTAAAAGTATAATAATTAAAGAAATCTTTAATTTGATGTGGATTTGACAAATCAATAAATATGAAATATTTTTGATTTTGCTTAAAGGGAATAGACGTCCTTTCAAAGGCTAGATAAAAGTTGATAAAAGTTATAAATATTTATTTACAAATATAGACCAAATCGGCTAGCGCGTTGCCATGTACGTTTTGTCCCAATTCAAATATTTTAAGAATAATATTCTTATCTTATTATGTATTTCAATGTCACGAGGAAAATGTTTGGAAAGAAATTATTATTTCCAGTGGTTTTGAATTGGATCAAAACGTACAAAGCAACGCGTTAATTAGCCGATTTGGTATATTCCAAATACTTGTTCAGTGCTTACACTCTGGCATTGAATTCTCTGATTCTCCATACTCATTATTGTTTTCCGGCCCTTCCGGTCCTTCAGGTCCTTCCGGTTCATTACATGGTCCCCCACCACATGGTGCCCCACCATATGGTCCATATTCAGGGAACCCCATGTCTGGATTTGGTGCTTCTCCTGCTGGAGGCATACCCATGTTTGGGTACCCCATACCATAGCCAACAAGACCGTAGTTATTCATCAGGAAGGGACCTCCAGGAGCTGTGACCTCAACACGTCCTAGTCGCCCTCTGGGAAAACAGAAGAAACAAGGTCGATTGTATCTGTACGGTTTCTGGCGGTTTATCCCTGGCTCCATAGGTGTAATAGTAACTGGGCCTCGAAATTTCATAAAAGGAAACTGCATTGGCTTAGGGAGTTGAACTGGGGCATCATTTTGCTCCTCGTTTAGTCCACTTGCTGAGCCTTCAAGAGCGTCAACGTCTTCCATTGCTGAGCCCGATGCTTCTGCGTTTTCTTCATCTGTTGTACTTGAGACATTTTCCTCCGGTGTTTCTGGGCTATCAGGCTCTGGTTGTGGTTCCTGTTGCTGTGGTGGTAGCACACGTGCATTGATTAACCCAGTGCACAAAGATACAAGAACTATTGCGGTAATTATCTTCATTATTTTGACAATAGAAGAAAACAATAGAAGGTGCAAACTAATGGCAAATTGTTTGTCGAGAAATGAAAGAGTGATGATATCATTGAAGGTTTCGGTTCATCGGGCCGTATGGAGTATATTGACAATCTGACAAACCTTTATGCTTGGGTCAGTAAACATAGATGATATCACAAAATTGTAAATACATAAGTTACAACTCTGTTAAGCTGTCAGAGAAATGTTCTCAGTTTATAAAATTGACTGAGATAACACCCATAGTATCATTCCGTATTTGACTGTTTTTGTTTTCACAAAGCAAAAAATAACAGAAATGTAAAGTGGCGTTTGAAATGCCTTTTTATAACGCAAAATTAACTATTTCTCTATCCGTAATCAACATAATGAAAGAAATATATAAAACGTCCCAAAGTAACTGAGCAAAAGTTGCAAGTAGATGAGAGTATTTCCTTTTAAAACATCCTTCCAAACTTTTCAACCTTAAGATGATTGGAAAGTCTACTCGGTTGGCAGTGTTCACTATGCGTGAAGAGATCACCATGTACATTGCGAGACCCTCCAATGAGCAAACTAATTGATAAAGTGGGACTATGTTAAACGCACTTAGTTAATTATAGGAACTTATCATAGATAGAGCAAAGCTATCTTAGCGTTCTTTCTTTCTTTTTCACTTCGACGAAGGGCTAAAGCTAAAAACGTCAATACGGTGTTACAAATTTCATTCTTCAAATTCCAAACACCGACGCAGCCTAAACTAGTTTCCTTGCTAGTTCCCAAAGCTATCTTAGCTGTCTTTACTTAACTCATCTGGGTTATCATCAATTGAACGCAAAATAAAAACTTTATTCAAATTAACGTATTCATCATGAACACTTCAAATGGAAAAAGGCGTCTAACACACTAATTTCATGAATGTGGATGTTTGTGCGGCACCACCTTCAATTGTTATTTTTTAATTCCAGAAAAAAATAAAACATTCGAAACCAAACTTTGTCTCAACGAATATCTGTCTCTAAAGTTTTACAGAAATAACACATCACGTGTTAATGTTAATCATTAAAAATAGTTGGATAGATATAAAAATATATCTTAAATAAGGACGTTAAACGCGGTAGCCGTTGAAAACGGACATTTGTCTTTTAAAACCACATACAATGCAAAATAAAAAAAGCGATATGAGTTTGAAACGTCAAAACGTTGGTTAATAACAAGAAATATCAATGTTTGAAAGGTCACCTCTATATCATTTTTTTTACTGCCAAATCAAATAGATTGTATTTTTGAGCAGTATAGGCTGTGAATTTATATAGAGGATATTAAAAGGGTGAAATGAGATACGAATTTTATCTTTGAGTGTTGTGAAGATCTTTCACGAGTGAGCGCAGAAAACGAGTGAGAGAAATATAATCCGTTTCTCCAAGCGCCCAAGTAATATTCTGTTCACTATACAATTTTCAATGAAAAAGAAACTATTTTTATCCGACACAAGAAGCTACCGTAAAGCTGCGTAACCATAGTGATGATATCTTCACATGTGAAAGTAACATCATATTTTCACATGTGAAAATATCAATTTTTTAGAATAAAGAATATAGGTATTTCAAATTTTTGGAATGAAGAAATATAGGTATTTCATTGGTATTTACATAATAAAACAATCTCTGTGTCGTATATATCTGTCAATATTCTGAGAAAGACACCACACTATAAAAATTTAAAATATCACCTGAGATAAACAATCATATTCTAGTGACCCGTGAAATCAGTCACCGCCAATAGCATTTTGGTCCTTACTTGTGGTGATCGCTTGTTTGATTTACCCTACGCCACGTCAGGGAACAGAAAACTAAACATTTGATAGCAGAGAAAACCAAAATATCCGCCGAATATTTCGTTCAAAGATCCAAGAATGGCACGATTGTCATTCGCGCTTTTTGCCGCGGTTGTTGCCATTTTGACCTTAACCGAGGGACGTCCGAATAATTCAAATTTCGTAGACGATGAGGAGTATGTTAATAATGGTATTGTTAAGAAAGGTGATATAACCAAGAAAGAGAAATCGCCAAAATCTACAGGTAAATTAGTTTTGCTTGAAATGTAAATGAGTCAAATTAATTGGACATTTTTTTGTTAATATCCAGATATTTGACTACGATATATTTTATATGTGGCATGGCGTCTATCGTTATTTCAAATACATTTATTGTGTTAGTCGGTTTTAGATTTTTAATTAAGCTCAGAATGTTTACAAAAAATATGTGTTTAGTTTTACTTGAATTGTTTTAAATTAAGGTTTTAGTTTCAAGATCAATACTGATCTTGAATACTTTATAAATTATGCATCAGAAAAAACAGAATCAAAGAAAGCAAAGAAGAAACAGTTTGTTATAGACGCTATCCATACTGGTCCAAACCACGGCGGCCATACCTGGGGAACCACCTCTCTATGGAACGGGTTCAATTCCCCATTTCCTGGTCATGGTTTCGCTGCTGTACCAGGACACGGCTGGAATGGCTACCCAAGCTTTGGTTACAGATCTAGCATTTCCAAAAAGCATTCTGAATCTCCTTTGAGTAAACGATGGTGGCCAGGTTATAGTGGTGGATGGGGAGGATGGGGACATGGAAATACTGGATATCCCGGATGGGGTCCCGGATTTGGTTATGGTCCCGGATTTGGTTATGGTGCCCCACCACCATTTTATGGTGGGTATGGTTTTGGTGGACCTGGACATGCGCTTTACAGATCAGACATTCCAAAATCAAAAGATGAAAGCGCTAGTAAGAGATGGTGGCCAGGATACTCTGGTGGATGGGGTGGTTGGGGAAGGGGTAACTCCGGTTATCCAGGATGGGGGTCTGGCTGGGCTAACGGATGGGCACACCCTGGGCTAATAGGCTGGGGTGGCGGTAATGCATTTGCAAGTCATGGCCACTACAGGTCAAGCATTCCACAACACCCTCACTCTGAGTCTTCAGTAAGTAAAGATTTTGTAGACGGCTACAGCCCTGGAGTCTACGGCTGGGGTGGTGTGACCCATGGATTGCACCCACAAGCCCTGCCTCTCGGTGGACCATACGGTGGACCATACGCTGGAGCACACGGTGGACCATACGGTGGACCATTCGGTGGACCACAAGATGGACCGTACGCTGAACCATACGCTGGACCATACGCTGGAGCACACGGTGGACCATACGGTGGACCATTCGGTGGACCACAAGATGGACCGTACGCTGGACCATACGCTGGAGCACACGGTGGACCATACGCTGGAGCACACGGTGGACCATACGGTGGACCATTCGGTGGACCACAAGATGGACCGTACGCTGGACCATATGCTGGAGCACACGGTGGACCATATCCTGGACAATTTGGTGGAACGTTTGGTGGAGTTTGGCCTTCTCTAGGTGCAAGTCCCTTTTACGGTCCCTACGGGCAACAGTTGTATGGACCTCTTGGATCCGATGGATATTTCCCTTCTATGCACCCTGCCTCCTTTGCTGGACCGGTCGATATTGGTCCCTTTGGAGAACATCCGTTACGTCGTAGTTTCTCACCTCTTAAGCAGAAACCCAAGCAGGAAAGCGGTAAGACCAGGCAGGTCATAGGCTATCACCCTGGCTGTTATGGATGGGGTGGTGTTTACTACCCAGGCTGTGGCTGTGCATATGATAGTGGTTGTGGTGATTGTGGTGGCTGTGGTGGTTGCGGTGGTCATGGTGGTTGTGGTGGTTGTGGTGGCTGTGGTGGCTGTGGTGGCCATGGAGGATGTGGTTGTGGCTGCGACTGCAGATCCAAAACACCAAAATCAAAGACAAAAGACGTAAAGGCCAACACTCGCCAGCAAATAGAAAGTCCAGCTGACATGATTTCAGCTCCAAGTAACGATATGATCAACATGTTCAACAACGCTGGTTTACCCAATCAGGAAAAGAGCACCGAGTCTTCATCACTCATTCCAGGAATTGAAAAAGACCTTACTGAACAAATCGAAAGTTCTAAATCACAGTTTCCAGAGTATTCCAATCAGTTTGTCAGTTCCGAATTCGATGAAAACCCAGGAGGCCAGATACAAAACTTCCGTCTTAACCCATCGGGAGACCAAATGGTAGGAGGAGAAGAAGAACAACAACAAGAAGTTGAAGGAAACGCTTTCTCACTTCCAGCAACAGCCTCAAGACGAGCTGATATTCCTAACGAATCCAGGACAAAGAAACAGTCGGTAGCGTACCCATATCAAATGCTGTCAGGTGCCCAGTCAATGCTCCCGTACTATGCATCTGCAATGGCCCATCAACTTCTCCCATTTCAACATATCCCCGTGGTAAGTAAAAAGACCATATCCTCTTGGTAGAAACTCACTCTCGATGTTGTGCCATATTCTCTCATAACAATGTTTTGTTCACGTTCGTTGTTTTTCCAATCAAACATTAAAGGCCCTCTATCGACCCTGATGCTTTGCGGCCGTTTGTTTTTGTTTTGAAATAGCGTTATTGTTAAATGGTGCTCTCTAATTGGCCAAATACCGCGTGATGAGTTTAAAGTCCATGGCCGCACGGAGAGACGAAAAATATCACATATCAACATACATCGAAGTAGCGTAGTAACTCTTTCGACGAATGTTTGAGCTTTTGAGTGTTTCTGAATGTCCTTAAATGCATCCCTGAGAAGAAAACTATCGTGTAATAGTATGCGGTGAATATAATAAAGAATTGGGCATGGTATGTTATGTGTATTTCTGTTGTATTATCAAAGTAACGATATTGATCAACTCGGTTTGTCCGCTTTGTTATTATTAGACAATCGTTGTAGTAAAAATACGTTTAAGAACGTTGAGCTCCAAATATCAAGTTAATAAGTATTTTTAATGTCCATAGTATATTATCGTCTCGTCTGAGCAGCACTATGGCATATTTTAACTGCTAGCCCGTGGATCGGAATGAGATGCCTGTGAAGCGGCCGAGTTGATTATCTACTCAAACATCAAAGCTTGTTATTTACATCTATTTACGGAAAATATACAAAATATTGCGGCACAGATGTTGTAAAATAAATAGAGAACTTAAATACAGTGAAATGTTTTGAGATATTAGCAGGATTACTTAGGATTATTTGGATTGAGAAAGCAATATGAACTTTGATAATTGTCGTGATACACGAAATTAAGTCGAGGCGCGCAAAGCATCACGGTCGATTGTGGGTCTTTAATTACAGCTATTTTAATCAAGATATTCACATACTTGTCAATTAGTCACTTTTTTAATAACAAATATGGATGCTAATAGTGTATATAGAAGAGCACGAAAAGTTGCTTTCGCACGCTAGTTGCCTTAAATTTAACCGAAGCATTTTCGACTCTACGATGTCAAAGCAAGTTTAGATGTTTAATTACACGTGTTATTTTGGTTGCTATAAATTAAACTTGTCGTTGAAAACGCCGTTCATATCGTGCGAATAGTGTAATTGGGACTTAAGGCACAGATTTATAAAAAAACACTCAACTATTAGATATATATGATAAGACAATTTTCTGTCAAATTGCTTTTAGCCGTCAGCCTGCAACCATTTAAGATTAGTTACATAATTTCATCATATATAATAAAACGCACATCAATTATATAAGCAGGCGAATAATCAACGCTTAATTGTAAAAACATTTTCCAAATGATGAAACACAATGCTAATAATCATATTTGTGGCTGTAGATACCTCATTATCCTGTGGTATACCCACCAGGCGTAGTGCCACCATATCATCCAGCCCATAATATTCACGTTGGATCTCCAAATGTTAACGTAGATGTCCAGACTACACGTACCAATGTGGCTAAACCTGCGGCCAAAAAGGTAAGATTTTAGCAAACATATTTATATATATATCTACCAATAGTCTTTACCCCATCAGGTGTTATTTGTATACTAATTAATAAGGTTTACTAGTGAATCATTTTGATGAAAGCATCTGCATTATTTCCCATGTCAACCCTCTATAAATACGAGCTTAACATAACTTTACATTGAAAAAATCTATGTAGTTAGGAGAAAAAAGGTCACTGCTGCTCTACCAGCAATAAAAAACTGAGAATAAAAGCAAAACTCAAATGCCTAAAAGTATTCAAAATCGTCGCTGTCTTGTGGCGCCATTTTGGAACTGTTTGTTTTAACAAACAATTCTTTGCGCGCTGCGAAGCGAGATCAACTGGGAGCTATTCGGGGTTATTATAGCCGGTCTGAGTTTAGGGCCAAGGGCCGTCTCAAAATCAGGCTAGGGTCGTAATTGTAGCAGAATAATTAAAAAAAAAATGTTGATGAAAGTATCTCTTTATTCCTAGGCAAGCAAAACTCTGCGTCGATTGGCGAGAGATGTAGACGAAGATGAAGAACCAACACCACAGAAAACAAAACGTCAGGTGAACTTCAGGGGACGACCACAACCCTTCGCAGCAGCACGACAAACTAGGTTAACAAACTGAATATTATTTTAACTATTAGTATGCATATCTTGGAAAAAATAATCCAATCTATCCTCATCCAAACCAGTCCCCCTGCAGTCGCTTTTAGTGTCATCACATAACTCTTCTCTCCTAACACTGAAAACGACTGCGGGACTACTTCCAATCGCGATATCTCGCATTATGTTGGAGCAATTTCCTATCCTACTTAGCTGTAAAAATCTATTGAGCGTGCTCTTATAGAGCAGCGAACATTGATTTCAGTTTTTCAAGATATGCACAATCAATTATTTTACAAAATCTAGCCCAATTCACTCTGGAGTTTGCTGATTAGCTCACAATTATTTGCAGCTGGAATCGATTATGAATTATGCATATTGGTCATTTTATTTAAATCAATTATTATCATGAAATTTCCCATGCCAATTCTTAGAAACGTACTTCCTTCTCTCCTCGTATCAATAAGACAACCGTGCTGTTTTAACCGACTGTAATGAATATACAGCTATTTCAAAAACGTTGTTTGTTGCATATTGCATCCTATCCTCAGCTCGAAATGCTTTTTAGTCTCATTGTGGTGAGAAAAACGGCATATCGCTTGCGTTCGAGCAGTTAAGATTAACGTGTTTATGGACAAAAATACGTGCTTATATCATGAAGTTACTGTCTAAAAACGTTTTGAAGAGATACTTGGAGTTGGTCTCAACTTACACGAAAATGTTTTGAGAATATTTGAAACACCTAAACCAGAATTTGCATTTCCATTTGCAATATGATATATGAGTATCAAAATTATTCTCAGTCTTGGATTGCAATATTCAATATACAATGTGCAATATGCAAGAAAAATGTTTTTGAGATAAAATGCTAAGTGAGCCATTTGCAACACATTGGAACTTCAAATTCTCCTTTCCTTAACAAACATCGGCCCTTGATTTCTATTGTTAAATATTTCCTCCTTTTAAAAACATTTTATACGTTTTTCTAAGCATGGTGTCTTTTGATGCACCTTTTTCATACACAAAAATACCCAACACATCTATTGACATATTTCCACGAAATACCCTTTCCCAATAAACATGCATGTAGGGAATCCATGACGTTTAACACGTGACTTTTAAAAAGTCTGACGTCACAGTTCACGTGTTTGATTATTTTAAAATTGATTTTGTCTGACAAATGTTTTCGAAATGTCATCAAAATTGTGTTTTATAATAATTGCATGCATTTTAAAATAATATGATTTTGAGAACGAAGGAATGTGATAAGTGTAATAACAAATATTTCAAAACAATTTCAATGCCATTTCGAAAACATTTAAAGTGCAAACAGTATATAGTGGTTACAATATATCCATGAAAAACTGAGGAAACAAAATTGCTCCAATTTATGCTAATTATATTGTTTAATTTGCACTATATTGTACTTTTTTAATTCATGGATATATTGTTTGCACTAAATCGGTGTACTTGCAAGCGTAAACAAAATGTGTAAAAATACTTTAGAAGTTAGTAGAAAAATATTAAAATGAATGAAGCAATCGAAGTCTTTTGTGGTTATTTGCTTATTACATTCCTTCGCTTGTGATAGAAAGTAATATTTTATTATTCATTAATAAGCAATTTTGTATTCATTCAAAATGTTCCTGTTTTTGATTGGTCGAAATCACTGGCGAATTCATGTTGTCATGCTATGAGCAAACGTCGTTCAATCTACGGCGACTTGAAGCACAGGTAGCCCAAGCTCACTGTTAGTGTTGATTTACTAAATGATATATGGGTACTTTTGAACCTTCGATTTTTTGCCTTAAAATTTAAGAGAATTCAATAAACCTCTTACAGTGTCTTCTTGTTAATCTCTTTACTCCCCCGAGTTAATCATTTAAATTAACTCAGAGGATTAAAGTGATCAACAAGAAGACACTGTAAGAGTTTTATTGAATTAAGGCAAAAAATTGAAGGTTCAAAAGTACCCATATATATCCCCATATTATATCCTTTAGTACATCAACACTAACAGTGAGCTGACGTCATTTAAAAAGAACTGTTTTGGTTCGGGAGAGAAAAATGGGGGAGCTTGAAAAGAAAACTAACCTTTCAATAAAGTATTTTTTGCCATATCGTCCGTCATCTATAACTATAATTTTTTTAAATATTTTGAATAAATAACTTAAGATTGCTAACTATATAAAATATATACTGAAAACTGAACATTTAATATACAGTAAAAACCCGCACATAAGAACCACTATTTCTCGAGGTTAGGCTAAAGTGGTTCTTATATAATTGATATTTAGTGAGAAATTAGGCTAAGGTGGTTCTTAACTGGGTCGATCTACAAAGCAAAAACAATTTCCTTTATAAAGTGTTTTTTTTTTTATGTTATATAAGTTAAATTGTTATATAGAAGCATCTGAATGTATTCTCGTTGAGAACTAACTGATAATACATTTGTAAAAACATTTTTCTGTAAATTTGGTCATATTCAGACATATGTTTTTCAAATGACCAAATAAATCTTGAAACCTTTCATATAAGAACCAGTCTAATCATTAAGGCTCAAGTGGTTCTTTTTTAACAGGTGCTTGAAAAGCCAATTTTAGCTTAGTGGTTCTTAATCCACTGGTTCTTATATATATGCGGGTTTTTACTGTACTTGGGACAAACAAAAACAGTGCAAAAAGCATAACAAATTTAGATAAGACTACTGCAAAGCTGCATTTTTCGCCACGTTACAAATATAATTTAAATTATAAAATGAACTTAATTCATGTAAAAATCAAACTTTATGAGATTATTTCGTTTCATTTTATACGACTTACCTTTTATAACACATTCTGAAGTAAAGTTTTCAAGGTTTTCAATTCCATATAACAGATTTGGACAGTTTTAAAATATAAAAATGCTTGAAAAAGTGTACGGTTAAGTTAATGTTTTCGCTCGGTTGTTGACACTGAACGCGCGCGTCTGCATCTCATTATGTATTCATAAAACTGTTGTTTGATTGGCTGGGAAAGCCAAGGGCGGGAAAATTGATAGAAGACTTCTCACAATAATAGTTTTCAGAAAACAGAGGTTGGAAATTAATAGTACGTAAATTAGTTTTTCGAATCCATCATTCTTGCGTTAACAATTTTGTTCATTTTTTTTTGCCAGATTTATGTATCCAAATATAAGGAGGTTAGTTGACCGTGTAAATGTAAAAAAACATTATTAGTACAATTATTACAATATTATTCAAACATTGCGATAAATAAGCAAATAAGCTGCAAATAAGTAATTAGCAAGTAAATAAGTAAATATGAAATAATGCAGAAAGTAAGCAAAATATATAATACATACAATAATTGTAATTACATAAGCATTAAGCAATGTTAATTTAATCCCTAATGAAAGTAAAAATAATTATAAATAATAAAAATAGCTAACATTAATTAAATTTACACTAATAGCATTTCCTTGAAACATATAACAATGTGTGTTTTTACAAGAACCAACTCTACAAAAAAAAAAAAAAAAAGTAAGCAGACTTGTTTATCAACCCCCATCCCCCAAATCAATGTTGTTTGATCTTTACAATGTACAAGTGACTCCAGACTTGAAACCTCAACATTGCCGAGGGGGAGAAGGGGAAAGATTACCATAAGGTATTTTGCATATGGTTGTATGGCTATGTCCAGGTAAAATAGACCATGGACCTTTCCCGAATTTGCTTCACTGATCATGAAACAATAGAAACAATAGTCGAGGCTGGAAAAGATAAAATACAATGAATCTTATCAAATATACTGTATGCAATCTTGAAAACAATGCTATTACCATATATGGTATTGTAGGTGAGAAGTAACAAAAGACTTTGATTAGCGCGCGAGATTTTTTTCTTTTCTTTTAACAGGTTGAGATTGCAACAGAACAATAGGCATTTCTTTGATACGTGTTGACATTAATCGACTCCAGCCTCGACTAGAATCTATTGTTTCGTGGTAGTTTAGTCATGCTAGCTCAAGAAAGGTCTGTGATTATCATTTCTGATGTCTTCCATAGGTTCCCGGTGGTTCAACGTCCCATGTATCGTAGCTTTGCCCCCCAGGTTCAGCCAAGTTCTCCTTATATACGTGCTCCCTATGTCATGCGGCAACAGCAAATGCCCTCTGCATCTGGAATGCAGCGGTCTAGTTTAGGAAACTACAGAGATCCTCCACCACTATCACCAAGACAAATCGCAAAAATGGCGGGTATTAGCGTTCCTCTGTCTATTCAGCCTGGAGCTGGCCTTTTAGGTAAGGAAGATTATACAGCTATTTTTATAAAGGGTTGTATTGTGAATACTAAATACCGAACAGCGTATAGACATATTTCAAAAAAAGGTTGACGATCGAAGAGACGGGGGAATGGCGACCGGCGATTGCACGACCGAAAGGAACTGTGGTACTTGTGGCAGAAACGGATTTACTGCACAACGTCATCCCCATATAGTAAAGAAGAGCTTTAAATTGAGGACATTGTGCTTAGCAATCCAGAAAAAAAAATAGGCGGCGGATATGTTTGTATGCGTAACCACAATGCCTTTCGGTCGTGCAATCGCTGTTCACCATTCATCGTTCACTCCGTCAACCATTTTGGAAATAAGTGTATTAATTCAATTAACTTCGTCGCTGAAACAAGCCTAAAGCCTAATCTCGAGAGCGAAAGTGGTCATGGGATTTTAAAATTGCATGAGTTTTCAAGATTCCTAAACCGTATAATTTGTGTTTTTGTTTCCACTGAGGAACACTTGCAAATACACGTTGAATGTTTTACACGCTTTGCACGCCTCATTCGCCTCGATAAAAGATATCCCACGATCCCTTTCGGTCTGACGATTAGGCTTTAGGCATTATAAATCAGCGACAAAGTTAATTGAATTAGCTAATGGCATAACCGAAATGGATTATTCGTCTTATAAATTGCTGAACGCTAGAAAAGAGTTAGAGTTTAGAGTTTAATTTACTTTATATTAGTGTATACTCAACAAACCAGCATACCAGCTCAAGATAGAAAGGTAGACAATCGTATTATTTAGTATATTTTTTTACGCTTACAAGGTCAACAATGCATTTAGGTTTATTATTTTAAAAAGGGCTTATTTTAATAAGGGAACTCTCCCGGCTATATATGTATCAATACTTACAAAGAGCAAACTAGCGAAAACATATAAATTATTAATGTATTAATTTAGTCCTACCGTCTTTATTCGTTCTTTACTCAGATAAGTATACATTCATTCATTCATCTATCAATATGCATTCATTCATTCATCCACTTATTCATTTATCGATTTATATTCATTTATTCATTCATCCACTTATTCATTCATCTATCAATATTCATTTATTCATTCATCCACTTATTCATTTATCGATTTATATTTATTTATCCATTCATTTATGGTTTTATTCATTCACTCATTTATCCCGGCATTCATTCATTCGTTCATGAACTAATCATCGATAATCTCTATTAGTTGTAATTTTTTTATGTTATTCTTTTCAAGGTATGACAATGAACTCACGAAAGAAACGTACCACGAAAAAGAAAACCAAACCATCTTCTAAAAGCCAAAAGAGATTTTTTCTCGCGTCACCTGCAATGAATGGCCCACTTATTCCTTCAATGCGCCTAGCTCCATCCCTAGCTGGATTCACAGCGCATGCTCCACCAGCAATTCCACTGCCCCTTATGCGCACTCAACCTCAAATTGCAGCCATGAATGCGGGCGCATTAACTGGTCAGTCAAGACTGTCGAATTATCCGGGTATGTTCGGCCCAGTCCTTCACTCCAGTCAACCCCTGAGCGGATACCCTGTGGCGAACCTACCCTCATCAAATGGCCCTATGGTACCCCCGTATTTCTCTGCTGCTGCAATGCCTTTGAGATATAATAACATAGTTCCTAACTCACCCGTATTCGCTCAACAAACACCAGGCATTGCTAAACAAGGTATGGTAAACTAGGCTAAAGAATTGAGGGTCGGCTGGAAGGGTAGGCACTCTTCATCATTAAATTTTGTCACCCGTGAAGTGAAAAGCCTACAAGCTAGTAGCGCAGGGGACTATGGGTAACCAATTCAATTCAATTCAAAATTCAATTCTTTATTTACACATATACACGTAGATATTTACAATAATAAACTATTACATGACACTTAGATAAATTTAAATTAATAATTCTAACCTATGTATACTTTATTAGAACGCAGGGATTTCATGGCCACATTGCTGCACTTGTCAATATGTTATTGAGAAATGTCCATTTTGACAAACAACAAGAAAGGCGTTCCGAATGCACATTTAGTAATTCTGAGCTGATCCATGATCCTTTGCGCCACTAGCTTGTGTGCTTTTAACGGGTGACAAACTTTCTCGGAAAGGGTGTATATCAACACTGGGTGTCATCGTTGAAGTCGTTATTCACTCCATCATCACCATCTTCGTTCAAATACAAATCTTTATATTATGTATTATATTATATTTGTATATTTTTGTATTTATAATATGAACTTTTCTTTTAATTAAAGCTATACCGTTTGCATCTCAAAACCCATCGTCAATGCTGCGAAACTTGTTCTCTAATCCTATGACAGCAAATCAAGGATTCAACGGGCAAGGTAAGCAAACGTAACAGAGGGAGAAAAGATGAGTGCTCGACATGAGGTAGAGCTCTAAAAACCTCACCATATTTATAACCTAAGCTTAATACATTCGACCTCGATCAAGTGTCTTAGATCAGTGGCCAGTTGTACGAAGCCTGAATAGCGCTATCCACCGGTTAAATCCCTATCCAACGGCAAAACCTATCCAAATTCTATACACTAAATAACTCCTATCCAGTGGTTAACTTTATCCAGGCTTCGTACAACTGGCCCCTGGTGTACAAAACTCATACCCTATTCAAGACGACTCGAAGAATGGTCCCCATTTTACTGTCAACGTTAAACGACTAGTAACAATTTTACACGTTTTCCGATCACAGATCTTTTCGATATAGGTGTATGCAAAGTTTCACGTCGGAAAGTGCTTTTAAACAAAATCTAAAAATAAATGAATTTAATTCAAATATCTCTGGCGACGGTGTGCGTCAACTTAAACACGAATATATGTTGATTGATTTTTATCAATATATCAAAAAAAAGAAAGATTTCGATAACGTTTTTCTTAAATTAGTTTGCTATTGTTTCATTCTACAGAATCTGCAGAATCCAATTACCAGCCTCCCTCCTCCGGACCACCCCTCACCATGTATGGACAAGGCCAGGCTACCTCAGAAGCCCCTTTTAGAAACTTTGCCAATTATGTTCCTCAAATGTCTCAAAAGGGCCTCTCGGTAAGTGTTATAAAACATACAGGCAAACAAAAAACAGGGAAAAAAAATAAAGAACAACGTCAACAAAAGTATCACGCAAATAATAGTTTCGGGTATTTTCGTCGTAGAGTGCATTCAGTAAAAGCGTGAAACACTAATTACTAAATTGTGGAAAATAGTGCTTGTTGAACAATAGAAAACAATAGAATTAGCATAAAATAGTACAAAATAATATTACTTGTGTTTCACGGTTTTACTAAATGCACTCTATCTAGATATCTTAAAAGTAAAAAATCAACGATTTTATTAGTTATTGTATTTTTAAATTAAAGGTGTCAAAATTGAAACTGACTTAGAAAAACAGTATTGTGAGTGTTCAGTTTTAGGCCTCGTCTACACGAATCCGATCCGGCTGAAACCGCATAGAAATATTTGCGTCCACACGAATCCGCGTATCCGGAGGACTCAAGTAAAAGTATGCAGTTTCGGTGACCGGATTCACTGGATTCGTGTGGACGATAGGCCATCAAAAAGTATGCGGTTTCAAAAGTATCCTAAATCGGATTTGTGTGCACCTATTTCAAAAAACGTTGTCAGAAGGAGATCTGCAAACTGCAATCTGAGACCGAAATGAATTGGCCCTGTTTTTTTGCGCTTAGCACCTTCAGATTTATCTTAACCATCGCCATATCCGAAGCCAGCTAGAAAGTGCATGCACGCAAACGAATTTTTAATGAGAAAAAACTCCCGTACCCCAGCCGATTCATTTTGGTCTCAGATTGCAGGTTCAGATCTCCTTCTGACGTTTTTTGAAATTGGTGTATACAAAGCCTTTTTTACGACATCGGTTTTCATAATATACTGATAGCCTCGCTTTTTCCATTTTGTGTCTCTTTGGGGATAAAAAATCGTCCGTACCATCCACTTTCTAAGGACTTCCAGAATCTTTTAGGGGTACATTTAAAAATATCCCGATCGGCATACCCGATATTCTTACCCTGAAATGCAATAAATTAGACTAATAAAACTAAAACAACGAAAGAAAATCAGCAAAATGTTCAATTTTTGTCTCCACTCCATATGGCCAATAAACGCAAGTCTTTAAAAGCTAACACATTCCTTATTTTTCAGGCATTATTTCCACAAGGTTTTGGAGCCAAAAAGTCAGCCGTCCCCAACTCCAAAACGAAACCCAAGCACCTACAAACACACAAAACAAATTAACAATAACTTTAAAAACACACAAAAAGTGAAAAACAAACCAAAAAAACCCTAATAAAGTGAATACATGTTCACAATATACATAGAACTATTAATTTATATGTAGCAATATCGGAGTTGGCGTGCGTCAAAACCTTCTCTCCGATATACAGGATTATAAGTATACCAATTGCCTTGATCTGTATTTCAAAGACCAGAGATTAGAATTGTGTATGATAGAAAAAAGGGAGAATAAACTGATATTTGCAAAAAAGTTTGTTTTATAAGAAGACTGGGCAATTAGTAATATTGCAATTGATAAGAATAGAAGTGAACATGTGAACGTAGTGGAAAGGGAAGCATGTTGACGCATTCTATAGTGGAAATAGATCGTAAACTTGTAATAAACTTGAAAACTTTATGTAAGTTTCATTGTCTTGCGGTAATCGGTACTAACAATTAGACAGTTTCAAAGAAAACCAATGGATTACCAACACCTATATGTTTTATTAATAATTCAACCAGCAGTTATCGTCATTTTATTTAAAGATATTACACCAGACCTCTTTACCTTCCTTGTTTGTTTATCCATTTGAGATCTTGTGATGCTATTCTTGGGAGTTAATTATTTCAAATGTAAATGTTATGTTCATCATAAAAGAACAATGGTCCTTTTCACAGCTCTGTTTATTGACCACGAATGAGTTTCAAGTCGAGGTTCGCGTTGTTGCGCCACAGGGAGACAAAGCTCGTCACTTGTGATGTTTTACAGTAAATGCATGGAGTCGCGAAATATTCTTTCGCTGTGCCTCAAATATACATTGAGCTAGAACTTGGTCACAGACTAGAAAACAGTTATACACAACTATCTACATCAAAAAAGACTGACGAGCTTGGGCTCCCTGTGGTTGCGCATGATAAATTAGTTTTGCTATGCGCAACAATGCGAACCTCGACTTGGAACTATTATTCGTGGTCACTGAACGGAACTGTGAAAAGGACTTTTCTCAAGAGAATGCCACGTTCAACTTGTCTGAAATAGCTAATTTCCATAGGGAGGTAAAGAGGTCTAATGATTGCAACTGTTATTAACTCTTCGCACCAATAAATACCAACTAACTTATAATGAAGATTTGCCAGCCTACTTAGTATTCAGCGTCTACATATTGCATATAAATATTCTAGAAGTGGTATACCAATTTAATACCCCTTATATAGAAAACCCGTACCAGTCCATACTAAATAGATATATCTTAAAGTGATGAGGTTGTTTAAAAGTATGTTACATCTATTACAAAACTACTTTACGAAAGATGGTACTGCAAACAGATATTAGTCAAACAGACCTTAGTAGCTTCTATTCAAATTGCTTTCTTGTGTCTGTCTGTTTTTGACTGCAAAAGGTTGTTTCATTGCCAAGAGATGAAGTTTCACAAACCGTCAGATTTACAAACGCAAAAGCAAGTATAGTAGATACAAGTACTTAACGAAGACAGACGAACAAACAAGCAAACAAAGCCCAAAGAACGAACAAACAAACAATTAACAAAACCCAAAGAACGAACAAATAAACAAACAAAAGAACAAAATAAACAAACAAAAAACAAACAAACACAAAACAAAAACAAACAAACAGACAGACAAAAAAAAAAAACTAACATAAATAATGCCTTCAGTCTTAAAAAAGACACCAAATGTTTTCAGCCAGGAAGAACACTATTATTTGCAGTTAATGTACAATTCAAATTCTTAACGAAAACCATGATGTTGAGCTACTAAAGTGTATTAGGTTAACAACTGATTTACCTATTATAGTGCCCATCAATATATTATTGCATGTTATTATTATTGTTATTGATTAAATTAAGTCGAGTGTTTTTTTATTCCATCTTGTTCATGGAATCTACCAAAGTTGTGAAATCTGATTTGATGTCATTTGCAAGCTTGATCAACTGATCCTTTGAGTCAATCACCTCTACCGTCTGTGTGTACGGATTGTATCTCGCGGTGAAAGGTTTTGGTATCTGGGCAGCAAATTCCCTATAACAACAACGTTTTAGATGCAAATCAGGGCATTGAAAGTGATTGAGAAAAGTTTGAACAGAGAAATTAAGAACAAATATTTAGAAATCAACGGGAAGAACGCATGAGAGGAAGGAAGGAATGGAGGTAGAGAAGAAAGAAGGAAACAAAGGAAGGAAAGATGGGATTAAGGAAGGAAATAAGGAAGGAAGGGAGGAAGGACTTCAGGAAGGAAGGAAGGAAGAAAATAAGGAAGGAAGGAAGGAAATACGGAAGGAAAGAAATAAGGAATGAATGAGATAAGGAAGGAAGCAAATAAGGAATGAAACAAATAAGGAAGGAAGGAAATAAGGAAGGAAGAGAATAAGGAAGGAAGAAAATAAGGAAGGAAGAAAATAAGGAAGGAAGAAAATAGGGAATGAAGGAAATAAGGAAGGAAGGGAATAAGAAAGGAAAGAAATAAGGAAGGAAGGAAATAAGGAAGGAAGAGAGGAAGAACATAAGGAAGGGAGGGAGGAAATAAGGAAGGAAGGAAGGAAATAAGGAAGGAAGGAATAAAATAAGGAAGGAAGGAAGGGAATAAAGAAGGAAGGAAATAAGGAAGGAAGGGAGGAAATAACGAAGGAAGGAAACAAGTTAGGAAGTAAATAAGGAAGGAAGGAAATAAGAAATAAGGAAGGAAGGAATAAAATAAGGAAGGAAGGAGATATGGAAGGAAGGGAGGAAATAACGATAGAAGGAAGGAAATAAGGAAGGCAGGGAGGAATAAAATAAGGGAGGAAGGAAGGAGGAAGGAAATAAGGGAGGAAGGGTGGAAGGAAATAAGGGAGGAAGGAAATAAGGGAGGAAGGAAATAAGGGAGGAAGGAAGGAGGAAGGAAGGAGGAAGGAAATAAGGGAGGAAGGGTGGAAGGAAATAAGGGAGGAAGGAAATAGGAAAGGAGGAGGTTCAAATGGAGGTAGGGAGGAAAAAAGGAAGAAAGGTGGGAAAGCAGGAGAGAGGGGAAACAAGGAAGGGAGGCAGTCAATCAATCGGCAAGGCAAGAGGGCAGGCAGGCAGGTTAACACCCCTTGCTTAACTAATATTCTTTAAACCCTAGGTATCCTGTTATTCTGTAAACTCACCTGACTTTGTCCCGAGCTGACTTGAAGCTATCAGCCACAAAGTAAATGGGTTGGTATTGAGTGATTGGGTAAGACTGGACACTAGTCTTTTCTGGTTCTAATGGCTTCTTCTCTGGTTTATCTGATAAACAGTACTGAAAGGAGAGAGATAGATGGTTGAGGACCAATAAAACTTAATTAATTTAACCCCTATCAAAAAAAGTTGTAAAATGTAAATTTTACACATTTCAAAAGAATCATCTTTAAAGAGTTGCATCAGGCGTAGTGGTTCTAAATGGACAGACAAAAAAGGTAGGTCCATTGTAAACAAATTTTTTGTAATCTTTAAAATTAATCAAAGGCCACCTATAGCCAACTCGTGGATCATTGTTAGTACATTTTGAAAGCGCTTACAGTTTAGACCACTTTTAATGTTGACTATGTAGGTTATATTTAAACTAGACGCAATCTGTGTGAACTTGGGCTCCATTACGATTATGTAATTATTTTCTCGGATTAGCTTGAGATGATTTGAAGCGAAAAATAAGTATTCAATGTTGTTGTTCTATTTGTATTTTTTTGGTTGTTGTCCGTTTCCCTTACGGTCCGTCGTTCCCTCAGTCCGTGATCCACTGACAAGTCTTATTTTTACCTGGTTCGATCTCACGGTTCGTGCAGAGATACATGCGAGTTCAAAGAGTGTGTAAGAAACAGTGTTATTAAGTTGTTCTTGCAAAATAAACGCCAGAAAAAGCAAAATAGATAGCCATTGAAGCAATTGGTGTTATATTTGTTACTACGTTTCGAGCGCTTACAAGGGTTTGTAACGCAGGCTAGTAGTAACAGCTTCGTCATTTGAAACTGGTTGTGAATCCATTCCATACGGCATGAATAGATGGATAAAAAGTAGCTTCTGTTTATAGCAGGGAAGATATCTCGATAAATTTGATCATAATAAGTTGGTTCGCTTAGTTCGCTCGTAAATTGTATGATCTTTAGTAAAATTCAAAGTGACCATTTCCGAAAATATTCGACATAAACTTATGTGTAATTCTACTGCGAATCGTGTGGCGTGAGCACATAAAATATGAGAGTATTCGCGATTACTTAGATCGAGAAATCATTCCTGCAGACGAATCAAATATCCATGTGCTCGAAGTACGCTGACCGAGATCTTGGGGCTCAAAAGTTTACACTGACGGTCTAGTGAGTGAGCGAGTGAGTGAGTGACACTTCCGGTTCAAAAGCCCCATCCCAATAACTCGAGGATCTTCGATCCACGAGTTAAAAATGATGTACAGTTGTATATATGTATAATCTTAGTTCGAAAACTGACCCTAAAAGGTACGGTGCCAGTTCGAGATCCTAAAAGGTATGCGAGGGTCTTATTTTCAAGGTCCGTCCCCCCCCCCCCCCCCCCTCCCCGGGGAGATATACTAACTTGGAGTTCACCAAATGAAGACAGCAGACCAGCTCCATAGGCTTTGACTTCTCCATCTTGTTTGCAAAGACCAAACTCCACTGTAAACCAGTAAAGCTATGCAAAACAAACAAACAAACATTATGTACAGAAATAAAGTTTCCTTTTTGGACAACATTAGTGAAAATAGCTGTATTTGTTTTGTGTTTTCAATTTCCCATACCGTTGAAAGCTTGTCAATCCATTCATCTGGAGCTCCAAGAGAAGCAAGGCCAATTTCCTGACAATAAAAAAGCAGAGGATCAAAAATGTATTCTACATGTATGCAAGAGAACGACTCAGCTGTTTTTAAGCCATGTCGGAATGCATGTTTTAAAATTCAACGTAAACAAATTCATGAAAATTTATTTACAATGGTTTATGCTTGTTTTTGTCATTTTTACGTGTCTTTTCTTGAATGGTTTATGACTCCTCAATCATTCTCAGCATGCACGATGGAATAACTGATTTAGTGATGATCGACCTCTCGCATATAAATAATTTTTCCTAAATTTTACGCTAATAATAATAACTATGCACTCATTGTTGGTGATAACTTTCATGTGCGATTATATATAGTGAAGTGTCCCACATGAGAAGTTAGAGTGATTAATTTGGGTATAAATTTTGGCTTCCAGTCTCCTCGCGTCCTACCATGTAGTTAACACAGGAAGCCCAAAACGGAAATAATAGGAAAAGAGTTGCCTGCGGAGGAGGCTAATAGACTACATGCATGTGTGAATAGCTTTATTAAGTTAGAACGTGACCCCTATGGTGGAGTAAGTTACAAGTGTGGTGGGGTAGGTAGTGATGTATTTACACAGGAAGCCTACTGAGAGGAGCGCTAGTTTGAAGGATAAGGGGATGTACGGTGACCAAAATCTTTGGGCTCAAAAGTTTACACTGATACTCTAGCGAGTGAGTGAAATTTCCGTTTCAAAAGCCCCATTCCAATAAAAAGAGGATTAATAAAATTGTATGCATAAAGTTACCTGTGAGAACTGTGCAAAGTCATGATCAGCAAATAAAGGAACATGGCCTATCAACTCATGGACAATATCACTAGAAAATAATAAACTTTACTTAACAAATTATATAAATAAAATGTAATCAAATCATATCATGGAATATCCCACAAGTCACTTGTGTTTTCTAATTAACATACACACAATTAAACCTTTACAAGTAAATTGCAAAGAAAAATGTGGGATATTCCCAGTATGCCACTCAAAACCATTGTATAACTATTTTATCCCACATTGTATAGATTAAAGAAAATCCACAATATCTCATGGGAAGAGGCAGTTGAATACTGCTGAAATATAACAGCTTTCAAGCATTCTCATTGGCTTAATTTCATATGATGTGGCATAAAAGTATGTCCTTTTACCTTTTCTTATTGTTTTATTAATTCATAATTTTATACTTACGGTTCTGGCGTGTACATAGGTTTTGAGCCATGTCGTATGTACTGTGTACTGTGGAAAACACGAAAAGCAAGTCCTGCCAAGAAATCACGCGGTGACAGGAGACCTGCCACTGGTCTGAGACTAAATCCTGTGCACTCTACAATTTATATAATAAGAATTAATTGTTAACAACAGAAATGATTGGTTATAAATTAAATCTATTTTTAAAATATACATTGAAGTACATGCAACATTACTTTAATAGTGAACCATATGTCACTGAACTGTTGCATATAACACTATACCGGCATCTTCATAATAAATCTTCTTTCTAATCTATTCGCTCATGGGAGGTTTAACAAATAAAACTTGAGAAAAACTCTTGTGACTGAAAGGAGAGAACGCATGAACCAAAATCAGCTCATAAATGATGGTTATAATTCATATCCACAGGGGCCCACAAAAGACCACAGTCTGTGGTGTGATTACAAAGGCTGTACCACTCAACCATTATAAACACATGCATAATATTATGTAAAATAGACTTTATATGTTATTACTAGGCAACATACTTTTCAGAAAGTCCGAGACATCCTGTTGCTGTGGAACATTTCCAAGTCTGAAAATAGACACAAAATAAATTTGATTACAAAAAAAATTAATGATGTGCCAGCTACATGTAATCAATATTATATTATTATATAACACAGTATCATATCATACACTGAATATATATTATTTTTTAAGCTACCTGTATCCACAATTCTGTACAAGCAACGGCCAGACAAAGTTATGCTCACGACATGCATGGGTTGGGTATAACTTGGTGAGCTCAGAGAACACCTTATCCCTGTTGAAACATAATACTTCAAATTAATGAATTGGATGATTGACTGAATGAATGATTAAATACATGATTGATTGATTGCATGAATATGGATGAATGAAAAGTCAACTGACTGACTGAATGAATAAATAGTATGAATGAATGAGAGGCTGACTGGATGAAAGAATCAATGAATAAATTGTCATGTGATATTTTTACCATGTTTGGATCTCTTCCTCTGTGTAGTTCACTCTTGGGATAGGCTGGCCACTGAGGGAAACAAATGGCTGTTATTACAATATATGCAAAACATAGGACTTTTTACAGCAGTTCTCAGTCACATGTGCACCGCTCGCATAAAAAGCACCGCTATAAAACGTGAAGTTGGTGGACGTCAATCAAACTGTGTTTACAAGACGCATGGTGTTTTTACTTCAGTCGGGTTGCGAAACATGTCTGAATTCCTACAACAACCTCTTCGTCGGATTCAGACATCAGTTTTCCCAGCCCGACTGAAGTAAAAACACCATGCGTCTTGTAAACACAGTTTGATTGACGTCCACCAACTTCACGTTTTTTAGCGGTGCTATTTATGCGAGCGGTGCACGTGTGACTGAGAACCGCTGTAAATGATAGAATCAAGTTTTGTCCTTCACCCTGAATTAAACATACAATTATTAAACATCATTTACATATGACCTAGCTTACTGTAATATATATTTAACAGCTATTGTCAGTATTTATTCTTGCTGGTAAGTTTGTTTTCATTGTGTTTCATAATTCAATTAAATCACAATAGACAATCTAGGCGCATCATTGTACAATTTCACAAAAGGTGCATTTGCACAGAGATAGCCTCAATTCAGAGTAAATTCTTATGATTGTGTTTTCTATTGTTAAGGAATAACATTTTTTCATGCTTTGCCAGCTGGTATTCATGAATATGTTTAACTTAACAACAAATCAACATATCAGCCTGTGCTGGTGTGCCTTTTGTCAAATAGTACAGCGGTAATAGATAATGTGAAACTGGAGTATTTAGATTTTTTATATGTTTACAAAGTATACATACTGTTTGTAGTTGAAAGCAATGTCGGCAAACTCTTTCCTTCTTTTCCTGTAAACTTGATCAGTAAACCCCTAAGACAAATAACATATGTTAGTATGAATAAGTGGGTGTTAAGAGAAAATTGTAAACACTGATTTGAAACAGCATTATATATACCCTTGGGGAGAGGGGGTACTCCCCATGTTTATGCCGCAGGGGTGATCAGTGGCCGGTGTTCAGAACAACCCCTAAAAAGTACGCACAGAATTAAAATAACTGGTAAAGCCTTGTTGATTTCAACCCATAAAACATCCGAGCTTGTTCTAGAAGTCAAAAGTCAAACTTATTTAACGACTTCCTTTGAATTGTTATCTTGATTATCATTGGTCGACCTCAGCGAGTCGACCAATCAGGAAAGAGCTGAATTTTGACTTCCGGAACAAGCTCCAACAGACTACGTTCCCAGGGGTACTTTTTCTGGGAGTGAGAAATGAGCGACAGGAGATTACCCCTGGGTTCTCGAGGATGCCCATAAAAGGTATGACTGTGCTTAATAAAAAGGTACTCACAGGAAATATTTTGAACCCTAAAAGGGGCACTGATCACCCTTACCACTTAGTACATAAAAGGGTCAGTAACACCCCCTGCATGGTATACACCTTATTCAAAAAAGGTTGATGGGACGAACGGCGATCGGTGATTGGCGATTGCACGACCGAAAGGGCTGTGGGTAAAATGAATTTTTTTTCTATTCCATTCTGAATTACCCAAACACCGTTCAGTGATGACCTTAGATGGGTGTCTCGAAGGTTTCGCTGAATGGTGGAGGCATTGTTTGGGTAATTTATAGAAACGAATAAGAAGGAATTCGTTTTACCCATAGTTCCTTTCGGTAGTGCAATCACCAATCGACAATTGCCGTTTGACCGGTCAACCTTTTTTGAATTAGGTGTATACCAGTCTTCAGTCTTAACTTACAGGGTGATCAGAATCCAATTCAGCACCATAGCTGAGAACACGGTTGGCAAACTTGTCAATGTCAGAGATGATGTGTGGAAACCATGGCACTAGGAAACAAAAGATACAAAATATCATTATTATACTAGGAAGCAATGCATCCAGTTTATCATTTTACACCTATTAACAAAAAACATTGTTATGGCTTAAGCAACACAACAAGCCTTATCTTATTGTACGATTTTCGCCTAAGTCTATCGCATGCAACCTGCTCACGCAATACATACAACTCAATCGTACAGTGTAAATCAAGCCCACAACTCGTCTACGACAGACGCATACAACACGAAAAGTCGTAGGATTTTGAAACATGTTTTAAAATGCTACGACAACAGTAGCCGTCATAGCCAAATATGGTAAAAAAATGGCGTATCATGTAACAAAACTTGTTAGAGGGGTAAAAAAAAAAGCTGCCAGCTCTGCTGATATTTCGACGAAAAAAGAAAGCTAGGGAAAAGAGTCAGAAAAATATAATATTCTGTACTACCTAAAGAATTGAAAGACTTAATTATTACCTAGTGGAGCAAGTAACCAGTACTTTTCCAATGCTCATATAAAGATTATTTAAAAAAAAATGCAAGGATGGCTTCACTCGAAATCATACGAGACTTTTCCGTGTGTTGTGCGACAAGTTGTGCATGTGTAAATCAGCAGCAAGTCAAGTTGCATGCGATAGACTTAGGCGAAAATCGTATAGTCTAAATCGGCCTTTAGAGAGATAATTATCATCATCATCACTACTACCAAAACTGCTATATCCTCACGATCATTAACATCATCAATGGTACACATGAATCATGTCTTAATTTAATTATAATTATTTTATAAGCATGGTGATTTATTTAAGTTAAAATATGTACTAAATATATTAATAGTGCATATATTTTAACCTAAATAAATCAAGATTACAATTTATTCAAAGCTACATTCTTTATGGCTAGACTACACGTACGTTTTATGAAATAGAATAGAATATTACCATGCACTAGTAGCTAGTGTTACTTTATTTGTATTGCAGTTACTTTACATGGTCTGATCTGTTAATTAATTGCAAGTGATGCTTTTTATGTTGCCTTGTTACTTAAGGTGAACAGCCATCCTCTTCTAAAGTGTGATGTGCAAGGTCGTTCAAACATATCCTATGTATACTTACCATCTCTCTCAACTGACCCTGAGCATGGCGGCAATCATACACCAAACACATTGATAACAATAGATCATAAAGAAAAACACTGTTAATAGCTAGGCTATTACTTAAATATAAATGGAAACTAGGGAGTAAACTAGTATAGTCTGCGTCGGTGTTTGATATAAATGATAGGTAATATATTAATGAAATTTGTAACACAGTAAAAAAATGTTGACTTAACTTTACTGACATTTCGAGCTTTAGCCCTTTGTCGGGGTAGTTAATTATTATTTATAATAAATATATTAATTCTTAAATCTAACAGGCTATAATATTATTATACCCTACTGCTACTATACCCTGCTCGGTATAGACTTCTTTTTATTTTCCCTACATACATGTACAGTATATGTAGACGGAAGGAAAGCAATACCTCAGTATGGGGTTGTTTTGGAAGGATAAATTCACTTCAAATAGCTGTATATTAAATGAGTCCATTTGTGCATGCTTGATATAGTATGAAGCAGTTCCGTGCAGAGGTAAAATCTATTTTAAAAGAAATCTCTACAAAGCAGTTTATAAGATGACAAACATAATGTGTACACCTATTTCAAAAATCGTTGTCGCAGCCGAAGCTACAGTCCACACTCGAAAAGACTGACAAACGCATAAAATTAAAACGACAACAACTCCATGACAGCATAGTTACATTTATTACAATTTTCTACTTACAGAAAAGTAATATCCATTGATAGTTTATCCATAAAATTGTTTATAAAATCCTTTTTTGTTGTAAAAACTCTGTCAATGACAAACTTTCCCTCAAATCCGCACGAGTGTTGTTTGACAATTGTTCCGATCATACGTCACAGATACTGAACGTCATATGACCTTGGAATTTGACCTTGGCAAAGATGCTCGCTTTTTTGCGATAAATAACATGGATTTCGATGTTTTGAAAATTTTTAAATTGATATTAAGTACAAAGCAACCACTTTTCGATCTAATGATGATAAAATCAAACCACTTATTTTTCGTAATACTTGCACTTTAATTTGTGACTTAATGCACGTTTTTTTTAAAGAAATATTTGTATTTATATCTACCACTGCATCAACTTGTTATGGTCATATAACACAAACAAGTACAAACAAAATATGCCATTAATATATTGATAACAAGAGAAGAAATACATCCATTGCATATACTTCAGAGTGTGGACTGTGGCTTGTTTGCGACAACGATTTTTGAAATAGGGTGTATATAATTATAACAATACAATACAAATTGACCTATTTGATCAACATGAAAATGTGTGTCAGGTTATAAAGCACATAACTTAACTAAATCAGAATGCTCCATTTCCAATTGGTACTTTAAATCAGTTTTTATTAATCTAGCCATTACCTGTTCCTTGGTCATCAGATAACAATGTAAGGCTGGTTGATCTATTTTTCAATGAATCTACAAACTGGGTGAGTTTGTTGCCCTTGAGATCCTGGCAGTCTACAAAGAAGTCATACTTGGTCTTGGACGTCTTGTTAGGGCGGGACTCGATGTGTGTCATATTGACCTGGTGCTCCTGTAATAAAGTTTGAAATACATGAAATCAGACAATAATCTTGAACCCGGTATTTGTTTTTTTCTCGGATAACGACATGGGTTGTACTTGTGGTGGCAGCTTAATTTATAATGCACCTTGATATACCTTCAACTTGAACACGTTGAGTAAGCGCATTGAGCAGTTCTGGAAATGCGCTATATTAATATAAGAACTATCTATTATCAATTATCATTATTATTAAAAAATAATTATTGTGGGTGGTATGGGTGGCCTAGCAGTGAGAGTGCTGCATGTCCGTTCACCATTATGACCTGGGTTCAATTCCCAGCTTGGGTGACAAGTGAATAGAGTCTGTTTGATGTGTTGCAAGGGTTTTTCTCAGAGTTATTCAGTTTTCCTCCCTCTACAAAAATTAACATGTGAGAAGTGATGTGTCCTAAAATGGCCTTGAGTGTGTCGAATACTTAAACATTTAAGCCACTGGCTAGGGAGATTCGGAAAACGACTCCCTGTATTTCGATGTAAAACAATGAAATTCAGGCTTCTGTGTACGGAAAAGCCCCGGTCTAAAAATGGAAACGGTTCTTTTTTGTTGTCATGGTCCTCAAATTGGAGGGTCAGGTCCCAGGTGTACCTAGCAACAATGACATCATGTCTCGTTTGAAGCCCGAGTGATCACCCAGGTGGAGTCTAGTTTAATTCATTTTACCTGTGCATGGTGCTGCTGTTGATAATGATGATTTTGATGACAATGGTGATAATGATATTACTGATGATCATTATAATAAACTTTTAAGTGTGAAAATGATATGGATCCAATGATATCAACCTATTTTATGCTTGACTTTGGATTATCCCAACAAAATATCCATCTACATCTATCAAAAGGCATTTGCATAGTAACAGCTACTTTTGTATTTGAATTTCACATTAGGGCAAACTACATCCGAATATGTTCTGTGCATCAAATACTATATCTTATTAGACAGTTTGATGTGTAATATATGGCTGGATATTTTAAGAGTGAAACGCTGTATTTTGACGAGCCTCCGGGCGAGTCAAAATGCAAGTTAACGAGTAAAATATCCAGCCATATTACACATCAAACTGTTTAATAAGTTATTTATTATCCAATCAAAAGGTTTTTGTTCTTTTATAAAGCAAAATATTGATTTACTTGAGGGCTTAGATAGCTAGACGAGTAAAAATATCGCTGGATATTTTTACTCGATCCAGTCCTACTCCTGCGATATTTTTACTCGTCTATGACTAGTTGGATAATAACACCCCCTCCCCCCAAAAAAGAAAACAATTGCTTGGAGAAAGCCTAAATTTGCAATTACTTTTCGCCCAGTAAGGGTAATGCATTGAAGACACAACATGATTTCGCATCAAGCTTATTGTATATTACTGACCACGCGAGAATGATGCAATCAGGCGATAACACGTAATAGATGAAATATACAAACTTCGCTTGTAAACAATATCTTCGATCAAAGGTTCTATTTCCAATTTTAATAAGCACGAATTTACACGAGAGTAATACAAATATCAATTTGGAAATTTAAATGATAACGATCTTAAAAACAATTATAGCTATAATACAAATAACTTTTTTGAATAATGGTATATTTTCACAACGTGTTTTTTCATTGTTTACACATCTAGCTTTTCACAACACTACATTCACGAGTGCTGGTGGCGAGTTGAAATATGTCTGAAATAGTGCTCCTTACATATAATTTATTGTAAAAAGTTACTGAAAGTTCTTCAGGAATACGATTTTTATGCATAAATTTCGTCGATTATGGTTAAGAAATGTTCTAGTGCTTTTATATATGTGAACTTGTACGTCATCACGAAAACTTACTTCGAAAAGTTTAAGAGCTCTTGCCAAAGCTCCAACTTCTTCATCCAGCGTAAAAACAATGGTAGACTTCGAGCAATCATTCTCTCCTCCATGCTTCTGCAAAAGAGGAACAAAAACAGCTGAAAAATACAGCAGATAATAAGACATCAAAAAATGTTGCCCACCTTTCGCGCCTCAATAACAACACGAACAAAAGCCGGCAAAATTGCAAAGTTAATTCGAAAAACCACAAAGTAAACTTATAAAAAGATAAAATAATGTTTAGTTAGATAGTTTTATGTTCTCTACCTTCTTTTTACCAAATTCGTCTTCGATTACGAAGTGTTTTCTTTTCAAGCCAGCGTCCATGTTTTTCAGCGAAATGCAAATGATTCGACGTTGTGATCTAAACCACGTGATATAAGTACTTTGGGGGTGTGCCTGGGGGACGGGATTTATTATGATGGTCCAGACAGCCCCTATCAAAAATGGACCTCCAGGGACATTTCTTCAAATAGAGTATTTTGTCAAAAGACGTTAAGTTAATGAAAAGTACAATAAGTACAAAATTAAATTATATGTAATGATTTCCTTTCAAGGGTTGCCCTGAGAAGGTTGGCAAATAATGGCATTTAATTTAATAAAACCACAGGCAGCCCAAACTCATTATTTGACAACATTGAAAAATAAAATTACAAAATGAAAAAGATACAATTTATGTGTTTTTTAATCGTTAATAAACTCGTAAATAACGTTTTTTAGGTTTTTTTTATTTTTCATTTTGTGATTTTATTTTTCAATCTTGTCAAATAATGAGTTTGGGCTGCCTGTGATAAAACTAGACGCTCTTCTAGCGGATACTCTATGTGCTAGATACACATATTAATAGACACTGGCTGAAGTAGATTTCAGTATTCAAATACACCTATTTCAAAAATCGTTGTCGCAGTCAAAGCTACAGTCCACACTCTGAAGCCTGCAAAGGATGTCGGTATTTCTTCTCTTGTTATCTATCTATTCATAGCATATTTTGTTTGTACGCGTTTGTGTTTTATGACGATATCAATTTGCTGCAGTGGTAGATGATGAAATAAATATTTCTTGGAAAAAAAAAGTGAAATATATAACAAATTATGTTCATATTACCGACATCCTTTAGTACGTCTCTAGGTCTATCTAACATATATAAGGAACGCAGTAATTTTGAGCAGCAGTCCATTTGTAACACCCTCACGTGAAAAAGACGAACAAACTTATGAATGTATCTGAAGCCAAATGACGAGGCAATTTATATTTCATTATTTTCTCTAATCCGTAGTCAATCTAATTTTACATAATGAATGCAAAAATGCACAATATATGATTAATCGAGAAATTGCATTTTGAGTCTTGAATCAGTTCCACAGGCAGCTCAAGTAATCAGATTCATAGATGTACGTAGGCACATAGCTAATGGAATAAAAGGTTCTCATAGAGACCTGGCGCCTTAAATCTTTAAAATGCTTTTAACTGTTTGGACACTGCATTAAATTGTTTATTTTGTGTGTTTTTGCAAGTACAGTGGTTTAATCTTTTTTTATTTTTTTTTATAATACACTGGTCAATGTCATTAATAGTGTCCACCCAAAAAGACAATAAAAAGAAATGTCACGTGACACCACGAAAGTTCGCATTTAATTGTCAATATAAATAAATATTCGTATTATTATTATTATTATTATTATTATTATTATTATTATTATTATTATTATTATTATTTCTTTATTTCACAGTAAAATAATCCTTTTTTTTATTATTATTATTATTATTATTATTATTATTATTATTATTATTATTATTATTATTATTATTATTATTATTATTATTATTATTATTATTATTATTAATACTAAGATATATTTCATTATTCTTATTCCATGTTCACTGTTACTCATTATACAGTTAAAAATTGAAATTTCAACTGCTGAAAACAAAGAATCATGATCACTTGTTGTAGCGTACATCTCTACTTTTCGTGGACAACGTAATGGCATGCAATGTTGTGCAATAATGTCTTTAATTTCAAAAAAACAGAACATGCGTTGCATAATTTTACAGTGCGAATCGAAAAACCGTGGGCCCCTAGAAATATTTTAGAAATCGTTTATTGTTCGTTGAACAACTCACAAACAACTCTAAATACAAAAAGCTTACTACTACACATCAGTCAAACTTCTTGCGGTGATGTTTCTGAGTTGTTATACGAACAATAAACGATTTCTAAAATATTTCTAGGTGCCCACGGTTTTTTGATTCGCACTGTATTATGTTCAAACAGTGTAGAAATGGGCAAGCGGGGAAATGTTAGAAAGAAAACTGAATAAACAGGGTTAAAAAAATAAGGAATGACAAAGGAAAAAGAGAAAACAAAAGCCTAATAATAAAGAGATATAGAAGATGAAGAGGTGGAAACGGTTTTTTGATTCGCACTGTATTATGTTCAAACAGTGTAGAAATGGGCAAGCGGGGAAATGTTAGAAAGAAAACTGAATAAACAGGGTTAAAAAAATAAGGAAGGACAAGGGAAAAAGAGAAAACAAAAGCCTAATAATAAAAGAGATATAGAAGATGAAGAGGTGGAAAGAGAAATCGTCACAAGATTAAGACATTTAATTGAATTGTTTACTTGATGTCTCTTTAATACTGAATTAGGAATTGTTGTGTCATTATTAAATGATTACTGTCAACATGAATATAGCAACTGCATGATATATGCGGATAAAAACACTGTAAAATTGGGAATAGAACTGAGAAAACTGCTAGAATCGAAAGAAATCAGTAGCGGGGAAAAGTTGAATAGCAAGAAAATATAATTTGAAAATAGATGAGAAACCAGGATACATGGTAATTTACTTCTATTAAGAAAATATAAGTTATAGAAAGGGGGGGGGGGGGGGGGGAATGAAAAGGATAACTGAAGAAAGCTAGCTAGAGAGGAAAACAAATTAAGGGAAGGAATTCACCAAATGTTCGACCATATTGGTTAAAAAAGTAATAAAAAAACTCAGGCACGGGGCACGGTTCGGGTAAACTGAATCGCTGTAATTTTTTTTTCATTTTCGTTGTGAATAATCTATAAATATAGGTGCCCACCACCCTAATTACACTAATACTCTCAAAGACATCCATCCATCGTTTAATATAGAGTTTTTATTATAGCATCCAAATTATTGCAATTTCAGATTGGCAACAACTAATTTTTTAATGACTAAATTAGCAAGTATTTTTTTGTACTAAGTTTTGTCATATTCTGATTAATGAGCGAAGCAATGCCTCGAGTGGTCAGTGGTCGGCAATGAAAGATGTACATGTGTTAATCCGACCAACTTCCAATTAAAATAATCAAATTTCGTAGTTATTTTCCTTTTATTTGTTTTTGATTTTAAAAGCGAACAAACTTGCCACATCGAACCAGCTGTATTGACACTAAAAAGGGGTCCATCTATTACATGTATAGAGAGACCATCTTGTGATTTCCCACACATCAATCGAACGTTTGATCACCAGTGAAATTAACATCAAATCATTTTTATTAGATACTGATATAATTCAATTTTGCCTGGACAATCCAAAGCAGAGAAAGTATTGAAGCAGAGAATATCATTTGTGTGTGGATGAAATCGAACGTTTAATCGTGTAAATGGAACATTTAATGCTAAATGGGACGTTTGATCAATTAGCATTGCATCAGTTGTAAACGCCGGAAGGTATTGACTTCGGGATTTAAGAAAACTGCGGATTTATATCTATATTTACAGTGCTGAGACAAAGGAACCAAAAGAAAAACACATTGAAATATACAATGTATTACTGTAACGAACACTTGATCGTTATTCAGGAACATGTAATCGGAAATTAATATACAAGCGAATGGAACGATTGTCAAGCGTCATTGGAGGATCAATGATATGCAAGGTGAATTGCGTAGATAATTTGAAAGGCCTATTAGGGGAATGAGAAGGTTTCTATTGAAAGAGTTCTCCAATAATTTAATCATAGTTTTTCCTAATTGGAAAATGGAAGGTTTGATCATTGCTAGAATTACCCGCCAAGAAAAGCGGTTAAATTAAGCAGCAAACAGGTTCTTTTTGTTCAGCTGTGCCTGCTATCGCGCTTATATATAGTGCCGGGCGCTCACTACTAGTGAAAGAATCAAAAAACTGATCAGAAGTAAATATCAGAGAAAATAGCGATCACTAAAGATTCAATCATCAATCGACGTCAACCATCATCATCATCATCGTTAGCAGCACCAGTAGCAGTACGTATATCAACTTCAACTGGTATAAGCCGAGACCGTGCGTGACAACCAAAAAGAACAAACGATCATCTCAAGGATGTCCCAAACTGTATACATGTAATCTGAAATCAACGAATCGAATTAACGATCGACAGCTCACGTCGTAACAAAAAATCAACAAACGGAACAAATGATCATTTGAAATCAAAATCCAACTAAAAATCATAGGATCCGACAAATTGTCAGTAATGATATGGATAGTTTATGAATATTCATCCCACGAAAAGTCTACAAATGTGAACAAACAAACTTATATTACTAGTAAAGCCAAAAACACGTCGAGCACTCATTTAGGGATATAGTTCAAAATTGGAACGAATGATCGTAAATGGAACGTTTTGATGATTGAAAACATAATCAAGCAACAAACTCAAAAATATTAAATCCGATTAAAATTAAATTGGATCAGATCGATCGGCAGAAATTAAGAAACCGTACGAATGATCATCAATGGAACATTCTAAATCTTAAACAAAATCGAGCAACAAAATATATATATAAATCAGTTAAAACAAAAAGAACTTGGATTTTGAGAAATTAACAAATCAAAGGAATTATCATGAATGGAACATTCAATCGCACTTCAAATGGAACTTTTTCACGACTCGCTAATACCGATCTAGTGTACTGGATCATCATGGGTGTTATTGGTCTTCTCATAGTCTTCGGTAACAGCTTAGTGGTGTGGTTAGTCCTAACTAGAAGCCGACTACGTGTTGCAGGAAATATATTTATCGTATCTTTATCACTCGCTGATATGGGAGTGGGATTGACAGTCATTCCATCATCTTACATATGCACTTTTATCACTGATTGTAACACTTTCATCGCGGAGATTTTCATTGATTTTTTCTTGTGCGCGAGCATTGGGAATCTGATAACGCTGACGTTAGATCGATACATTGCCGTTGTTTCGCCTTTACGGTATTCCTCGTTCATGACTTCTAGAACTGTGATCGTAATCGTGTCTCTTGGATGGCTAGTGCCCAGTCTTATGCAGATACTCCCTTTAGTTGTAATCCATGACTTGACACAGGAAGCCCGCAAGGATGGAGAGACAATTTTACGCGCGTTACAAATCTTTGTCTTCGGAATACTGCCATGTTTAACAATGCTTTTGATTTATTTAAGAATCTTTCTGATTGCACGAAAGCATAATAGGAAGACTCTAAAGGTGGAAAAGAGTTTAAGTTTTAACATGAACAGCCATGGGAGTATGTCTCTACCAAAGACTCACCCTTCCCCCCACGAGAAATCTTTTGTACATGTACTGGGCACTGTAATTATATTGTTCGTTATATGCTATCTATTAACCATCTATCGAGGGGTTTGTGATTACTTTGATATCTGCACTGTACCTAAAGTTGTTGTGTTAGTTTCTAGGTTACTGTTGCTAAGCAACAGTGCCGTTAATCCGGTTGTATATTCGCTGATGAAGAACGATTTTCGCAAGGAACTGGGACGAGTAACGAGAAGGAAGGGAAGAAATGTGTCAAAGGCTTTACAGGCTGAATTACTTGTAATGCGCACATGTGCAGATACTCAAGCTACTACAGTATTAACCCGCTTATAGGAACATAGGTTCTTATTTAAATGGTGCTTAGTGGAGCTATTTAGGGTCTTAAACAGGTTCTTATTTTTAGAAGAAAGATATGATACCAGTGGCTGAACTCAACAAACAGTGACTGGCTATTTGGCTTTGATCAAAGTCTAGCTAGAAGATATGATAATTGTAATATAAAAGAGCTATTTTGTGAGAATCTGTCGTAAGATTTAAGTTAAGACATTGCTGGTTATTGTAGTAATTTTATTTCCAACAAATTTACTGAGCTTATTTTGGAAGCAGATTATAAGCAAAAAGTTCTAAAGCAAGCACAGTGATCACCCCC
This sequence comes from Metridium senile, assembly GCA_949775045.1. Lineage (NCBI taxonomy): Eukaryota > Metazoa > Cnidaria > Anthozoa > Actiniaria > Metridiidae > Metridium > Metridium senile. Next base: position 8,356,479 of record OX459110.1, on the reverse strand, counting down.
CCCCCCCCTCCCCCCCTCACCTCCCCCTCCTTAAGAACCTGTTTCAAATTTCAGCAGGTTCAAAAATAGGTTCTTATGTAAATGGGGTCTGAGTTGATATTTTAAGGTTCTAAAATTCTAGGTTCTTATAAGCGTGTACGTACTGTCAGTATAAAACAAGCTACAATTAGTTGGAAAATACTTTCAAAAACTCATTAATAATTCATGAGACATTTTCAAAAGAAATCGTAACCGTGACGAGTGTTTTAACTGAAGATATAGATTCACCCTAATTTACATAAACTTTAACCTGAATTTTCTCTAATAAACTTTCATAAATCCTTGATTTTTGTTTACAAAAACATAAAATATAGGTTGGAGTTTTTGAAGTCGTTCAATAAACTCGCAGATCGTGTTTTATCAGTACCACTTCTTTTTTTAATTGTTTTTTTTTTTGTTCTTTTCTGTTCAGAAAAAATGATTGTTTTTGTTGTCGGGAACGTACGTTTATTTTTATGATTTGTTTCAGTTCAAAATTTCGGGAATTTCAAAGTCTATAACAATTGTGAATAAATTGAATTAGTACAGTTAAGAAAACAGATGTGGAACTGATGTCCCGTCATAATTGGCACTTGCTTTTGTACGAACGTTCAATATATCAACCTACACTAATATGAATTACCAATTGCACTGTCGATTGCGTAGACCGACTGAACTTAGTATAATTCATAAGTAAGTGACAACTGTGCTTAAGCCATTCATGTCTCACTCTGTGATGCCGGTTTATATTAAAAACTGACCATTGCTCTTCGTTCATATTAGATTTGATTTGCAGCATTTTATTTTCTTTCAGACAACGGTTTATAGTAATTCTACACATGAGTGTTTTACTACAGACTTCACACATGTTCTTTGATACCAGTATATTCGTTAGAGGTTCAGTAACAGGGCAATAGTTCTTGTAGGTGATGTTCCGATTATAAAGAGCTCATTGCTTTCGTTTAATAAAGAGGGTCCTGAAGGGGGGTTCCGAATCCCATTTTCCAGTTTATATTATTGACCAAATCCCAGTCAAAAATCACATAATCCCATCTGTTTACTCACGTTTTCAATCCCACTCCCATTTTCTATTGTTCTTTTATTTGTGAATCCCAGTCCCAGTGCATCCAATCCCATTTTCCTAGTCAAAAATAAGGCCAATCCCAGCTTCGCCTCGTGGTTTTAAATCCTGATAAAACACTCCAGCTCGTTTATCAAAATATACCTAAAATGTACGCACAGACAGATAAATATAACTGATAAAGCCTTGTTGATTTCAACCCGTAAAAGATACGGCTGTGCGATGTTCTTGTCAGCCAAGCTTACTTTTAGCAACAAAGCAGAGAAAAACAATGACGTACCTTACAGGTACGAAATTATATTACGTAACTGATTTTTGAGTCAGAACCCTAAAAGAACCCTAAAAGGTACGCACAGGAAATATTGTTAACCCTAAAAGGCACACCGATCACTCCTAGCTCTGGGACAAATACTGGATACTAGTACTTTTAAAACACCGTAAAAGTCGTAAAAGCCAAGCCGCTGAAGCCACTGAAGCCGGCCGACGACATTTGAAAGTATCAACTAAAATCCAGTTATTGTTCAAAATCTAATAGTACTATTAAAAAAAATATTCACATTATTATTACATGATATTTATTATCAATTTTTACCCTCGACTTTTCACCCTTGACTTTTTACGCTTCGACCTCCACTTTTTACCCTCGACCCTCCACTTTTTACCCTCGACCCTCGACATTTAGGTACACTCGCTCCAGTCAGATGAGTTCGATTTAAAATTAAAGCTAATGGAATTCATTCTATTAAAACAACCAAGTGGAAAGTTGTAGTAATAACCGATAACCAACCATGTCTTAAGGTATCATGGGACAAAATTTTTGAAAAAAAATGGACATTTCTCTAAAAAAGCATGAAGTGATTATTCAGTGTCTTGTCGATCGTTTAACCAGAGTTAAAATTAACTCTGGTTTAACAAAAACAAAATTGAAATTGCTTTTTTTCTTCGAAAAAAAAAAAACCCCACAATCTTGTACACGTATTTTCCTAAACCTACCCAAACTATTTGACATGAAGATTATCCAGGTTTATCTTGGTTGATTTTGGTTATCAAATTATGCTAAAAAAAGACACAAACTGTGTTTCAACTTTGTTTCATCGAGTGTCAAGTGCATGGATTTGGCGGGCGCCATTTTGACTGTCTATTACGGGGACAGTAAACATTTTTTGATTTCCCTACCCCCGGTAAGTCGTTCGTTGTTGACAAAAGTTCGCAGTTACCCACGAGAGGGTCAGTAGACTTTGGTACCGTCACCTGACCAAAACTGACCAATCAGAGCGAAGTTTAACGTATCGGTGGCGTATCACTCATCGGCAACCCTGGCCGCGCATCAAACGAAAGAAAAAATGAAACATTTCAATAAAAAACGTGCGTTATCTTTTCGGATATCGGACAAATTGGGGGGCTATTTGTAGCAATTTGTAGAGTGGTTCTCGCTGAGTGCAGTGGTGTTAATTTTTTGTTAATAAGTGTAGTATAAGTGTAAATTTTTGTGGTCCGAGTGAAAGTGGTGGTTTGTGAAGTCTCCAGCCTTGACTTCGTCTTGAACTGGATGCGACTTTTTTTCAACTCGTTGAAAAAAGAAAAGCGAAAAACGTGCGATTTAAACCACCTAGAAGGCTGGAAACTGGCTCAAAATGTTAATTAACTTGTAGTGTTAATTAATTCGATAGTCATTTTTTTTACTTTTTTCGACTTTTCGTTTTTCCCCAATGGTCCTTAAAAAAATGTTCTCCCAATGGTCCTTAAAATTTTTTTTCTCCCAATGGTCCTTAAAAAAAAAATTCTCCCAATGGTCCTTAAAAAAAAATTCTCCCAATGCTCCTTAAAAAATGGCCGGCTCACCACAGGAAGCCCAATTCCAGTTTTCGCTCGCTGACTCGTTCGATATTTAAGCGCGCGTTCTAATCAATTAAAAATCGCCTGTTTCTGGATCCTGGGGTGCCTGTGCGAGTTACAGCCTCAAAAGTTAGATTTACTAAACCCAATTCAAGACCAATTTAACACTTCAAGAATGCTGTAATCGGGTATTTGGTATACAAAAAATGTTTTGAAGTGGTCTTTTTTTGCTTTTATGAAAACTGAAAACTCGTACGACTTTCATACTGAATACTTTGAAAAAAGTTTTCTTGACTCAAATTAATTTTGTATGTAAGTTTATCGTCAAATAAAATATGCATATTCAAATAAGTGTGAATTGTTTTTCTCCTTTATATCGTTTTAAGTCTGTTTGATAGTTAGAAAAATATAAAATGAAAGTCCTTTTTTGCAGATGTAATATTAAGTGTTGTAACGGAAACTGACTTTGTTTTTCTCGAAAAAGAAAATTAGTTAGCTGAAAAGAAATTCATTTGCCCTGCCTTGGTTATGTATTTTTCTTGGCCTTTGTATTGTTGTGTAGATTGCAGTTTACTTCGTAGTGAGTATGAAGACGAAAGTCGTTCATTTCAATAAATGAAAAATTTGTCACATTTCGCCGGGTATATAAGCTAAAGCTATCGATATCAGTTTTAAAATATGGACATTCTATGACTGCATGCGTTATCCAGGTTTGTTTCCTTAGCTTACATTTTTTTTAACAAAAACTCTTAATATAAGTGTCGAGTTTTTACTTTTAGTTTAAGATTATATCCATGCATGTACAAATTAATTTTGCAAATCGATGCTGACTTCCTGAGCCTTTGCGCTCTGCTTTGCTGCTATTAAATTGTGGAAAATAAAATTATTCTCAACCCTAGATCTTCAAAAAATCCTTTGTATAATTTTTCCTGAAGTTGCTTATTTTTCATTTTTACATTTCTGTATTTTTTTTAGTTTTCGGAAGATTGTAAATTTCATTCAAGCAATAATAAAGCGTTAGCCAATCAAAATTAAGTATTCACTTAGCCAATCAGAATTCAATATATACAGGTCAGCAACATCTACATATGGAGATAGAGCGTTTACAATAGCAGCTCCAAAATTATGGAATAAACTTCCACCTAGTATAAAAAACGCGGAATCAATCAAAAAATTTAAAACAGCACTTAAAACATATTTATTCAAAGAAGCGTTTAATTGTTAGTAGATATTCTCGACTTTTAATTATTATTATTTATATTATTATTATTTAGTATATTATATTAGTATTATTAGCACTATATTTAGCATCTATTTTTTAATTCACTATTTTATTGTATATTTTATTATATTTTTATTGTACATTTGCGGTTACACTGGATCCTAACCCACAGGTCCCCCCGTAAGGATTTTCTGATAGAAAGAGACGGGGCAATCTGGGTTTCGATCAGGGTTTTGATCAGTGACCGCGGACTTGCGGTCACCGCTGATAATAACCCGTTGGTAAGCACCGAGTATCGTATATCAAAGTATCGAATTTAGAATAATTTTTTAAAGAAATATATATGTAATTCTTAAGTGCTTATGTAGAAGTGTTTGCGTATGTTGTGAGTGGTGTAAGTCCCGGTTTAGTTCGTTAAACCTGCCATTATCGATGCCAAGAACGATCAAGAACCATAAAAGGTCATATCACAGCATGCGCTTTCTTGTGTTTGGAAACTATCTGGCTTTTGATTGGTAGGAAAGCTCGATCGTGACTGAAAGTACACACGAGTACATACGAGTAACATACGAGTATTAAACATACGACTATAACGACTACATACGACTACATACGACTACATACGAGTAACATACGAGTAACATACGACTACATACGAGTAACAATACGAGTAACATACGAGTAACATACGAAAATAAAAGGCGCTCAAAGATCGCATGTGGTTACTCCAAATTGTTACTGATGATTGAAAGATGATAATAATAGAAATATTTTGTGCTATAACGTATTTGATGTATAGATATGAAGCACTGTTATCAATAAATATAGAATACATCCAGAAACGGGAACATATATGTACATTTTAATAGGTAACAAGAACGTAACACGATTTACAACTCAACGTATATATATAGAATATAATGAGAAAAAAGGACAAAAGTTACAGATATAATATTCTAATACCATTGATGACATTGTTAATTATTTTGGATGATTTTGTATTTTGTATTTTAATCCTTTAGACGGTAACCACAAAAAGACAAAAAAATGGATTTTAAAATGAAAAAAAAAAAAAGAAAAAATGGATTTCAAAATGAAAAAAAGACAAAAAAATGGATTTCGAAATGAAAAAAAAAGACAAATAAAATGGATTTCAAAATGAAAAAAAAAGACAAATAAAATGGATTTCAAAATGACAAAAAAGACAAAAAAATAGATTTAAAAATGAAAAAGAAGGAAAAAAATGGATTTAAAAATGAAAAAAAGACAAAAAAATGGATTTAAAAATGAATTTTATTAATTACAATTATACCACATTTTAGAACGAGTGTCTCATAAAATATCATAAAATCCATGAAAATGAATAAAAAACAATTGCACAACATTTAAAGCAATTATTAACCGATGCAGGTAACTGTATACTGTGCAATTGCAGTTTTTAATTCATTTTTATGAATTGTTTGAGACATCATTCTAAAATTGTACTTTTTCAATGTAATTTCAACGTTTTTTGTCTTTTTGTTCATTTTTAAATCCATTTTTTCTTTTTTTTTTTCAATTTTAAATCCATTTTTTCTTTTTTGTCGTATGTTACTCGTATGTTACTCGTATGTTCTCGTATGTTACTCGCATGTAGTCGTATGTACTCGTATGTAGTCGTATGTAGTCGTATGTTACTCGTATGCTACTCGTGTGTACTTTTAGTCACGATCATCCGAGTTATGTAATCACAGCATGACATTTCCCGGATTATTAAATGTCAAGTTATGCAACAAGTTTATTGGTTATGTAATTCAAATTTATATATTCTCCTCGCATTCACTTATGTCCCCTGAGACTTCTACTGATCTAAAAGACGCCGAAAAACCATATTTCGTTCCCTTCTACCCTGTTCTACCTATAGGGCAGTTGTGAAGACATTTCTACAGCTTTTGAAATTCGTACGTTGCTGAAGCCTGAGCTATGAATTCACGTGAACCCATCTTCGCAGACCTGAAGTACCTTCAGCAAGCAGCTCAACCGCAACCAGTTCCTGAACCTCCGCAACCGCCAGCAGTAGCCAAACAGAATCATGCTATTGAGGTAACTTTGCTCTCCAAGTGCATGTATATTGTCATATATCGTTTTTCGACCTCGGAGGTACTGCTTTATTTAGGTATTTATTTTCCGCATAATGTAAATATTATATAGGGCTAAGAAATATTTGTCATCTGTTGTAATGGCAGCAATTTACCACCGATGTTTGCTAAGTGAGTGTGTGATTACTATATTTCTCTACCTTTCATAATAACCATCATGTGACTGCCTACACCAACTATAATATTCGCTCGTAGTTATTTGGCTACCATATAACTCGTTACGTGTGTTTGGGGTTATATTCAGTATAAAAACATTGTGTCATATGGCAGTTATTTAACTTTCTACTGGTCTTTAGTTCTATAGTAAAATTCGTATCAAAGTTTGTTTAACCAACTTTTTGTTTGGAAACTGGATTCGTACCATAACATTAGGCCGATTGCAAACGTCAACCAAGCGTCACATGGTAGGTTAATTAAATCGTCAATTTTTGGAGCAGATTCAGCTATTTAATTACATTGATGTATTGGTATTGAACAATTGAGTAATCCCCTGTACAAAACGACAATATTAATACCACTGATTCATATCTGTTCGATTGATCGAGTGTGTGTTTTTAAATGACTTTGAACTTTGACTTGGCCTTTGTATGTTGCTTATGATTAACAAGCCTGTCAAAGTTGACATTTGTACAAAGCTGGTAGGCCTTAATAGCAGGACAGCGGCGTATTTGAAGTTTGTTTGGCCGCGTCAAACTTTGCCCAACACAAAAAAGCATGCTGTAAATATTGGACTGGACTTTGACTGGACTTTGACTGGACTTTTTGAGAGATCATGATTTGTTTCTTTTCTTTTTCTTTTTTTCTTCATTTTACTTATTATTGTATTATTATTTTCAAAATAATTGAATGATATTTTTTATATATTCGAAAACATTTTTTTTGAATTAGATAATAACTAGCTTGTATGTACGTAGGGTCTGGGTTTTGTTATCTGTCATAGGTAAGCTGCCTTTGACAACCGAAAACGATATTAATTTGAATAAGGTATTTCTAGTATCACTTAAAAGAGAGGAAAAGGGTAAGCTTGTGTAATTGACAGTTAATATTTAACGTTGCCAGAACGTTTATACGCATTACAGTACGCATCTGATTACAAACCGAGATTATGAACATAAAATACAATACGTATCACAGACGAATGCCGGTAATTTGCTAGTACCTGGTACTCATTTTATATCATTGATTTCTGAATATTCTCTAAAATGATATTCCAGAACCTCATGAAAAAACTAACCAAGACTCTTTAAGGAGGCTGGGGTCATTAAAATAACAATAACATCAGTGATCAGAAATGCTTCGAGTCAGTCAGTGGGCTATCTTTAAAACGAGGAACGGGGAACGGGGAACGGGGAACGGGGAACGGGGAACGGGGAACGGTAATAATAATAATAATAATAATAATAATAATAATAATAATAATAATAATAATAATAATAATAATAATAATAATAATAATAATAATAATAATAATAATAATAATAATAATAATAAATATGATAATTATATAAACTTCAGTGAAATATCCATAATGTTTGTCAACTGTCATGGGACATTTTGACGAGCAACAGACTAAAACTGATCAAAACTGTACAATGAAATTTTCAGAGAACTATGGCTGCACAATAAGAGTTAAAACAACTTGAATCAATATTACAAAGGTTCTTTGGTTACAAGAGATAGAAAAATAGTCCACAAAATAGTTTTATGTAGAAATAGGCCGTATATGTATATGTGAATTTGAAATATTATTTGACCTTTAGTCCAGAAGTGTGAGTGATATGTTTCGACAAGTAGCTGGTAGAGATTTTCGTTATTGCGAGATGAAAGTCTCTAATTTTCATATCTCTCATAATGATGATAGTCTATATCTGTTTGTACGAAATTTCACGTAAAAGTAACAACTATTTTGCAATCTACCTGACAATTTATTTATTGCGTGACACATAAACTGCCATGAGAAGCCACAAGTGATAAATGACATGGTTCAGACCGGCCAGATCGCTCTGTTGAAGACGTTGTTGATGTTTGATAAATGATTCTAAATTTACAACAGAAAGTAACTTTGAAGCAGTTTAAATCTAAAGAAGGCAACAATGTTTAAATTCAATTTTTTATTTAAAAATAGTTATATAATCTCTGGCTCAGGCGTATCTTGGAGTATATGAATCGTAATTTATGCTAATTTATTACACCCAGAATTTTCAGGGTATTTTGCGGTCATATTTATAATAAAACAATTAAAGCAAAGAATAAACGAAATTTATAATTCACAGGGCCCAACTTCTACATAATTTTGAATATAAAGCTGTTCTAGAACAGAGTTATCTCTTTACCATATTTAATCAAGTAATAGATTTAGTTTTCTTGTTGAATGATATGATGATACTTATGGCGCCCCACCTCGAAGTTGTTAAAATAGTGAACGGGGAACGGGCCGGAACGGGGAATGGAAAATAATAATCGATAACAATAATAATATAACGCGATTTTAAACTCCAGGTATGTTAAAAGTTTATTGAATAATTGATCAATTATACTATTATATTTAAAACTGATTATAGTTGTATATGCTTTACTTTTAATTGCAGTTCAAACCGACCCAATAAACTATAGACAACCTACTGTATATACGCTTTTATTTCCCTATTTTGAAAACGTTTGTTAATAGACTTGATATACTTAATCTTACTTTCTCTCGGTACAGTTTTTCTGTTATTAAGTATATGTATAAAAGTTCTCCTAATGGTAATTTACAAGGATAAATAAACCTTGCTTCGCGGCACATAAGTTTGATTGAAGATAATCTTTGGTATCGAACAGTAACGATGTATAATATGTATATAATAAAATAATTAAAGCAAAGAATAAACATCATCATCATCATCATCATTATTATTATTATTATTATTATTATTATTATTATTATTATTATTATTATTATTATTATTATTATTATTATTATTATTATTATTATTATTATTTTTTTTTTATTATTATTATTATCCGTTCCCCGTTCCCCGTTCCCCGTTCCCGTTCTCCGTTCCCGTTTCCCGTTCCCTGTTTTAAAGATAGCCCAGTCAGTGGTATAATGAAATAATAGTGCTAGTTGAATAACAATAAAGTTGATTTAACCAAGTTTAATTGACAAAGTTCAACAAGTACAATAACAATAAGGCCAGCGACACTGTTTCTGAATTTTGAGCTACAATTTTGAGTTAACCTGAGTATCAGGCCCTCTGGAGAGGGGAGGGGGAGAAGGACCGTAAGTTTGAGTTAATGATCTCTTGTTTCATTTAGTAGTTATTTTCTAGGATTAATATGAAAATATTTGAAATTAGTAAATACGTTATTCCTTCTTTCTTTTCCCAATGGTTCGTCGTTACGTTGGTCCGTTGATCCGCTGTCCGTTGATTCACCATCTTTTACCTGGAACGATCCTCGATACGGTCGGTAACAGTGAGTTCAAAAAGTGTCTCAGAAACAGTATTATTAAGTTGGTTTTGCAAAATAAACGCCAGAAAAAGAAAGATAGATAGTTTGAAGGAATTTGTTTTATATTTGAGGGGATTTGGGCTGTTAGGAGTAGTTTCCAGACAGGCCGATTTGAGCTGTCTATTTGTTGTTGTCACAAGTAGTTTAAAACTGGTCACCCTCGGACATATTGTAAAGAAAGAAATATGACATAAATCTACATCTATTCCAAATTGCTAAGTTGAACTGCTAGATAACAGGATGTAGGCCATGTAGCGAATTAAAGTTTTCTTGGTGTATTCCGCGTTGTTGAGTGTGAAAGAAGGGCCATTTGCCATTTTCTATCGCCAATGTGAAGCTTGTACGAACCTTCTTCCCTTCTTTGGGAGTCAGTAAAGTTATTTACTTGGAGTGTCAACTCTGTAGAACAGAACGTATTAAAATACCGGTTGACAAACATCAGGTCAAAGAACATAGCGACCGTTTTCAGCGGGAACGAGTTCAAAACTTGAAGGTAACAGAATATGTATTCGCTATTTTCATAATGGTTGAAGTACACGTAGTAATAAAACAAACATGATAAACGAGAAATTAATTTGATTGCTCATATAAACCTGGTCGATCACATGGAAAGAAATATGCGCGAAGTTGGCGACGCACAAATTGATGAACCGGAGAAAGTTGCTGATAATATACAAATTAGGTAATACCTAATAGCGGAGCTCCCAGTTTAATTTTTTCTTACAACATCAATATGTGCATGTAAATACCACTTATTAGATATTTTCTTGGGTATTACGTGCTGATATTTTACGAGTTGCGTACGTTTAATCAGCAAGCAATGAGTAAAATGCCAGCCCGTAATACCCAAGAAAATATCTAATAAGGGATTTATTATACAACTTACTGTTTAAAGTGACGATAGCACGAAAGAAGTGATGGGAGAAGCACGAGCTGAAAGCGAGTGCTTCTCCTCACTTCTTGAGTGCTCTCGTCACTTTCATCGTGCTTTATAACTGAACAGAGCACGGAAAAGACTGTTCTATTTGTTAAATAAAGCACGATGAAAGTGACGAGAGCACGAAAGAAGTGATGGGAGAGGCACGAGCTGAAAGCGAGTGCTTCTCCTCACTTCTTGAGTGCTCTCTTCACTTTCTGAGTGCTTTATAACTGAACAGAGCACGGAAAAGACTGTTCTATTTGTTTTATTATATATTTGCTCATTTCTTTTAACCTTAAATCACTTTAATTTCACGCTTTTTATCGATAAAGTTACTGATTCTATTTCAAAATTCTCCCTACTAACATTCGTGTGAGTTCTCGAGCGCTGATTGGTTGCCGTCTTGGTTTCCTATTACACTGTCACGCCACGCTACAGTCGTGCGAATGAAATTCAATCGATGCAAAAGGGACTGCAAAAGGCCGATAAAAACAAGATTATATGGATAAACGATGAATGGAAATTACTTTTCTGTAAGTAAAAAATTGTAATAAATGCCAATTTGTTCTCATGGAGCATGTGTGTTTTAAATTTATGCCGTTTTGCAGTCCTTTTGACAAATGTTCGCCAACAATCATCCCAGCGAACCGTTTACTGAAACCGATAGTAATCTTATTTTCAGCAAAAACATGCTCAAAGTTGTTTTGGTTAGAGAATGTAATATTTATGGATCGTTTGAAAAGTTATACATTTTGTAGAAATTTTGAACTCCTCAAGTTTGGTGTCATTTTAAATTTGGCCGGTTTTGAGTCCTATTTGGTTGTATTGTACGTTCTTTCATTTTCAAACTTCACTTTGCTTTCTAAATATAAACAATAGATTGTATTTCTGTGTGAAAAATAGGCTGATTATCAGTATTTCCTGATTAAAAACATCTCATTTTAGTGTTTTGTTTCCTAATTTTGCCAAATCTTGAAACGGAAATCGAGTTCGGTGCGTGACAGAAATTCGTCATGATGTCGTCACAACTGTGCTCGGTTCACCTATAAAGCACAGCGCTCGACCAATCACACCGTGCGTAGTATCTCAAATATATAATAAAACTGAACAGAGCACGGAAAAGACTGTTCTATTTGTTAAATAAACAGAAGTTATTCAACCAATTTTAAATTATGTTTGTATTTCAATTCATCTTTGATGTTTTCCGTTTATGAGGTAAAACTATGAGAAAACGAGTTGAAGATTGAACTAATTTAGGCTGCAAAACAGACCCTACTTTTACACAAAAACTGTGACCAATCGAGTTGAAGATTGAACTAATTTAGACTGCAAAACAGTCCCTACGTACTTTTACACGAAAACTACGACGAAACGAGTTGAAGATTGAACTAATTTTTGAGTTTTGTCTCTCAAAAACTTGAAACAAATGATAATCTTGAACCATGGATAATAAAAACACTTGAACTTACTTTATCGGTGATTATTTTCTTGAGGTTTTCTTTCTTCAATGACATTGATCATATTTTGACGAATAGATGTAATGTACTTGGATTTTGATGGATTAAACATTGTTCATAGTTCAACTGCCAAGCTTGAAAATCCTTCAATAAACCGAGGGAAGCAATTTGAAGACAGTTTTCATAACAAACAAGGTCGCTTCTTTATCAATTTGTTTTGAATTGCTGTAGTCTTTTGATATTCTTCCACGAAGGTATCTACAAATACGTTTTCTTGATCTTTTGGAATCAGTCTTTTGCTTTTCTTTAGTATAATTTCTTCGTTTTTGTGTCCTTCAAGTTTATGTTCTTCTTCGGTCACAACTCTCTTTATGTTCTTCGAAGTTCATCTTTCTCCGTTGTTATTTTGAATTAATGAAAGCTCTGCTATTAGCAAGAAGTATTTTGTTTTTGTTTGTTTGCCTTTTTTAAGATAAAAGAAAACTTTGCTTTGTTGGTCTAGTGCTATTTGGCGCGCGCGTCACTTTTGTTCCCGCCGAAATGTAACAGCCAATCAGCATCGCGATGGGCGCGGACGTCGGACGTACGCTTGGGATACCTGTGTAAAAACTAACGTACTGCATATTCAAAATCATCCAAATAACGCTCGCCCGCCCACCTTCTTTTGCTCACTTACAAAGTCGTTAATGGGATGGCACCTGCATACCTTGCTGACCTTGCTAACTTACTCACCTTACACTGAAATCAAACGGAGTTCTACGATCGAACGCTAATGATTGCCTACGCTTAACAAGACACACGTATTTAATTAACTAAGAACTACGGTTGTCGAGTATTTTCGGTATGTGCTCCGACGTTGTGGAATTAATGAACTACCGATAGAAAATAAGAACGCACCTTCCACCGAGTCGTTCAAAATAAAACTCAAGACATTACTTTATAATTCCTAGGTTTTTCCGCTATAATTATTATTTCTATTATTATTATTTTCTATATTGTTATTATAATCATTTACATTTCCTAATCATTCCTTTATTTTCCATATTACTGCGGTTTTCGTCTTTCTTGTGTTTTTTTTTGTGTTGCTAATTACTCGGCACCATTTATATTTTTGATTAAAGCCTGGTTCACAGTAGAGACATAAGCATAAGCATAAGCAACATACGCAGACTTAGTTGGGCTTTGCTCATTAGCCGCACTTGTCTTTTCTCACACCTTATCGAGAAATGCTTCACTGAGGCCTCTTCTACACGAATCCGATCCGGTTGAAACCGCATAGAAATATTTGCGTCTACACGAATCCGCGTATCCGGAGGATTCAAGTAAAAGTATGCGGTTTCTGTGACCGGATTCACTGGATTCGTGTGGACGATAGGCCGATTTGCATCAAAAAGTATGCGGTTTCAAAAGTGTCCGGATCCGTGTAGACGGGGTCTGAGTCTGCGTATGTTGGTTATGCTTATGCTTATGTCGCTAGTGTGAAGCAGGCTTAACGGCAGCCAAAAACATATTTCACAACTAACCGTTCGAATGTCTGAGTTCGCAGAAAGTCGAAAACTGCAGTAATTGTAAGAGCCCTGATATCGTTTATGGTGCGCTAAGAATTAGATTATTACTATTATTATTACTTTGAATTTATGCGGGCTTTGAATTTGTTCGTGTTCTTATTGAGGCGCGCGAAAGGTCTGAAACTTTTTTTTATTTACTATTATCTGCTGTATTTTGACACCTTTGTTTATGTACCTTTTTTGCAGAAGGATGAAGGAGAACATGATAAGTCTACCATTGTTTTTACACTGGATGAAGAAGTTGGGGCTTTGGCGAAGGCTCTCAAACTTTTCGAAGTAAGTGTTGAGTAGTTTGTGATCACAAATTCGTATTCAAAGTGAAGGCTCTTACACAATTAACGTTTATATTCCCCGAAGAACGTTTAAATTATATGTAAGGGACACTATTTCATACACATTTTACCTCGTGACCAAGAAATTATATTGCAAATTTTATGTTTGGGTTTTCTTATCAAAGATACCGTATGCAATCTTGAAAACAATGCCATTACCATATATGGTATTGTAGGTGAGAAGTAACAAAAGACTTTGATTAGCGCGCGAGATTTTTTTTAACATGTTGAGATAGCAACAGAACAAGTGGCATATCTTTGATACGCCCTGCTTAAAAGTTTATGAATATCATGATTATCCTCAACAATATTATTATTACCATTGTCATCAACATCATCATTATCGTCGTCATCAACAGCAGTACCAATATAAATGTTTTAAATGATTAAAAAGCTAATTTTTTTTTAGTTTTTTTTAGTCGAGGATTCTGCTCATGAATGTCATAAATGTCAAACTTAATTACAGGAACATCAAGTGAACATAACACACATCGAGTCTCGTCCTAACAAGACGTCCAAGACCAAGTATGATTTCTTCGTAGACTGCCATGATCTCAATGGGAACAAACTCACCCAATTTGTAGATACATTGAAAAATAGATCAACCAGCCTTACATTGTTATCTGATGACCAAGGAACAGGTAATGCCTAGATTAATGAAAAACTGATATAAAGTAACAATTGGAAATTACACATTACGTTTGACTTTATGAGCGCACACATCATGTGTGTCTGCATTGATCAAAAACGTTTTGATAAACAATCTATATTTATATATGTACAATTTATATGTTAAAAAAGAAAGAGTGCCTCAAGAATCGATTCTTGGCCCACTGCTATTTCCATCTCTGTGAATGACCTACTAGACTGTATTTCAAGCTATTCGACTATTGTGATGTTCGCTGTTATCGAACCATCGACTAACGTAGTGACGTAGTCTACCACGAATATGTATGTCTTCCTGTCATTCTCAAACAGGACGTCAGTACCCAGGCGAGTCCACGGCATGTAATATACGATAGTGGCAGGAGAGGCTCTTTTCTCTCGGGACGCCGCTTGGCACAGATGTGATATCGGTTTACCATGGCCTCAATTATAGTCATGAGCGGTGAGACTGGGTAGGCCGCACGACCTTGGCACTTAGTGATCCCTATAGGTGGCCATTTATGGATAGCATCCAGCATTCCCAGTTGTAGTGATGACGGCAACACAATCCAGTTGTTGTAAAAGAGGAGACCTCGCGCCACATTCAGGTGTTGCTTGTTCTCCCAGTATGTCTTGACAGTATGCCTTAACTTGCTTACAGACGGCATCCTCGTCTTGGGCTGTTTTTATCTCTTCTAGGCGTCGCTCAGTTGGTTGGAGAGACCCACGGATTAATATCTCTTCGACCAGCTTCCAGCGTCGGTCTGCTTGTCGGCGCTCGTGATATATAAGGCATCGGCTGTGTTCTGGAGCACTCCTTGAATGTAATCTACATGTGGGGAGTATCTAGCCTTGCTATTTGTAGGAGGAACCGGAGGATTCTCGGTGGGAGCTTAGAAAGATATGTGCTTGCATTGACAGTAGAAACACGAGAAGTCGGTGGTCTATCTGCAAGGTGAACTCGGTGCCCATGATGCCCACGTGACAGCGTATCGCTTCTCTGTGTCAAGAGCGCGCGAGGCAAAGGCTACTGGGCGACGATTGCCAGAGGCATCAACCTGTAGTAGCACTTCCCCCAGCCCGTCCTGGCACGCATCAGCAGCAACATTATTCTGCTTGTTGGGGTCATAGTGTGCCAACATATCATGAGAGGTAAGCCTCTGCTTGATTTCTAGGAAGGCATTTTCCTGTAACTCCTGAACTCATGCCACTTTCTCAGTATCTGACGTACTGGCTCATTATTTGTCGCCAGTTCAAGGTCAAACTTTGTTACCTATAGTTGACCATTCCGTCGAATCTCTAAAGCTCCTTGACATTAGTAGGCTATGGGAGCTATCGTACTGCTTTGGTCTTGTCCGGGTCGGCTTCCACGCCTTTCTCTGATATCACATGGCCCAAGAACTTGAATTGACTTGTCGTTCAGTGTGATGCCGGCGTTCTATAGTCGGTTTAGAGCTATCCGAACTCGAGCATCGTGCACTACCTGCGTCAGCTGGCCATGCCATGAATGAGAGTGGCATCCACCTTGCAGAGACAACCTTATTCCACATATTAGTCGAGTGAACTACCGCCTTGCCAATTACAAAAGAGCTCACATCCCGATCTTCTGGCGCCCGAAACCCTATGATCCGGACCAGGGCTGGCAGAAGACTGAGGAGGATAGTTTGGAGCCTGTTTGGTCGTGTGTTCCTGTTCGTCCTCCTTCACTTATTGATTTATTAGAGGAGACAACTGAGGAAGTTGAAGGCAATGAAGAAGACGAAGAGGATGAATTCGAAGAGATTAATTACGATAATCTTTTCAGTGATGACGATGACTAGAGCTAGAACGCTTCTGAGCTAAATTCTCCCCAGATTTTTACTTCAAAGGAATCTTATAGGGTTTAGTTTTACAAGAGAGGGACACTTTTTTAATTATTTTTCAATTATTTTGAGTTTCAATTTATTGATCATTACCAAATGGTGAAAATATCACTCTGAATTGATTATATATGTCAAAAATTACAATTCTGGCCGTTCATTTTAAATTTTATATCGTTTTTCGATTTTTGCAAAAAATCCAAGATGGCCGCCAAGATGGCCGCCATGAAAACCGCCAAAACGAGGTCATGGGACACGATTTTGCAATGGGAACATCAAAATCATGTAAATAGACACTATGAGGATTTAAAAAATGTAAGTTAAAAAAATATATCTTTTGGGTGCATGGGAACCCCTCTTTCCGACTAGACTAGTTGGATCTGCCAGAAACCCGAGTTGGCATCAAGTTTTGAGAAGAATTTGCTGCCTTTGATGTTTGCCAGGTTCTCGTCAACCGTGGCCATTGGGTGGACTTCTCGCTTGACTGCTTTGTTAGATTGGTCAATTTAAGTGCTCACAGAGTCTGACATTTCCATTTCTCTTAGGTGCGATAACTATTCCAGAGCACCATTCTTGGGTACAGTCACTGGTGGCAAAAAAACCTTCTATTGCACCATACTCTCCAGTTTCTCCTTCGTCTTAGGCAGTAGAGGGTGTGGTATACGTCGTGGTGTGCACAGACATACTGGAGAAGCATCTTCTTTTAGAGGTACTCAGTACTTCTGTTCCATCAGGCCAAGGCCTTTGTTAAGTTTTGGGTACTCTGCCCTGAAGTCCGGCACTTTCTCGACGTTGTGAACTTGCTGACTTTGACAAGAAGTTTGCTTGATTGGTTCATCATTACGTATACATTCTCTTTATTGCCTCTTTCCCCCAGCTTCGAGAGTAGCATTCTTGTTCTGACCTTTGAAAAGGTGAGACAGTTTCACGTTGCCAGCACCTCGGAACTCACTCCTTACAGGGTCGAGTTTGAGTCCCTTGGTACATGGCGTTTGGTGGGTTCACTCCTGTGACCTTTGACTCGCTGTCCAACTTGAACTTACAGTTGTTCTCGTTGACTTTTACATCTGATGACCAGAGGTTTTCCTGACTGGAACTCACTTCTACCATCATGTAGAAGCTGTCGAAGCTGTCGAAGCAGTCGTCCTTGCCTACTTCATTGACGTTACTGGTTGACTTTTAGACTGTGGCAAAATGGCCCTTCTTCTGGCAAAGATGACACAAATCCGATGACACTTTGCGTCTTTGGCTGGACATTCTTTACGTGCATGCTCTGCCTTTCGGTCGCAACACCTGCTGATGTCTGAATGCCCTTGTCACTGTGGCTGTCTGAGCTTGAGCGTAGATGGCTTCTTCTGATCGCCAGGTTTGCCTCCTTTCCTGGGACCCCTGTACTGCAAAAACGGCTGAGTAGATGCACCTCACTATATTGAGTTAATCATGCATTCAGGATGACACTTTATAGTGAGTTAACCCAACTCTATAGTGAGTAAAAGTGAGGTTAAACTCAATATATTGAGTACATTCTACTCAATGGCTGTCTACATTTATGTTTACTCTAATGAGTTGGGTTAACTCACTATAAAGTGTCATCCTGAATGCATGATTATTTCAATATAGTGAAGTGTATCTACTCAGCCATTTTTGCAGTGTGGGCTCGTGGAAATTGCGCCGCGTTTCTCAATTTGTTTATGTTAAAATATATTTACTAATAAAGATGTTGATGCCCCTTAAACTAATATCAGTGTGTATTTTATCAATTGGTATAATTATAGATACACTAAAATTTAAAAACATTGCGGCTAATTAAGCATCTATTAAGCGAAGACCGATACGAATGCTGTACTTTTGTGCTGATTCTATTAACAAAATGTGAGAATGTTTACTTGCATAATTGCATTAATTGTTTTACAATCAATTATGTTAATAAAACAATATCAATATTAGGTACAAAATCAACGTAAGATCTATTTATTCAACTCAAATATCCTTTGAAATTCTGAGATCTTATACGATTTTACACTAATTAATTACTGGTACATCTGTATGAGCATTAGTTATTTGTAATTAGTTATTTGCCATAATTTTGTAGATTGTGTGTGTGTGTGTTTTTTGTGTGTATGTATGTATGAGAACGTGTTTTTGTGCTGTGCTGTGGGCTTTTCCTTTTCTTTTGTCATTCCTCTTCTTTATATCATAATGAATAACAGATTATGGCCCTAACAACTCATTAACTTTTTAGTTATTAGTTAGGACCAATACCTAAAATTATATCTTATTGTATTTTATATATTGTAAAAAAAATTGTAAATTCGTGCAAGGTATAAATAAAAAAGTATTGTATTGTATTGTATTGTAAATATCTATTTATATCTTCCTATATTTGTATCAACTTGTATTTTTATATCAATTTGTAAGGGCATCGAGAATTATTGGGATGCACTAGAAATAAATTATGATTATTATATTAAACCAGCATTCATTGTGGTCTTGACTTGATGCTTGTTACGTTGCAAAATATAAGTCAATAAGTAGATAATAAATGTATAATAATATACTGAATGTATTGCCTCCTAGTTGTACAATAATGATATTTTTCATCTAGTGTCATGGTTTCCACACACCATCTCTGACATTGACAAGTTTGCCAATCGTATTCTCAGCTATGGTGCTGAATTGGATGCTGATCACCCTGTAAGTTAAAGACTCAGTATACATGCTGTTTCAAATCAGTGTCTACAATTTTCTCTAATCACCTTCTTATTCATACTAACATATGTTTTTTGTCTTAGGGGTTTACTGATCCAGTTTACAGGAAAAGAAGGAAAGAGTTTGCTGACATTGCTTACAACTATAAATAGTATGTACTTTTTTTGAATATATTAAAGAAAATCTAAATTATGATCTTGTTCATAAAACCCACTAAAATCAGCAACTAACGTACTGTCAAATGTTACAGTTTTATGCGGTACATTATGTTTAATTTATATTTATGGGACCGATTCAAGTCAGGGATGTTGGTCAAAACAAACACTTTGCCAGAAATCCTCAACTTGAGTCCAACAATCAAAACCATTATTTGCATATCATTGTAAAAACAGCTATGATAACCACTGCAGCTGAGAGATGGGAGATGACCAACTTATGTGTTTTAATTGGTTTTCCTCAGTGGCCAGCCTATCCCAAGAGTTACCTACACAAAGGAAGAGATCCAAACATGGTAAAAATATAACATAACAATATTGATTAATTATAATTCATTCATTCATTCATTCATTCATTCATTCATTCATGCATTCATGCATTCATCCATCCATCCATCCATCCATCCATCCATCCATCCATCCATCCATCCATTCATTCATTCATTCATCCATTCATTAATTAATTAATTCATTAATTCATCCATTCATTCATCCATTCATTTATCCATCCATTCATTCATTCATTTACTCAATCATTCATTAGTCAGTCAGTCCGTCAAACTATCCATTTACTCATTCATCAATGTACCCGTTTATCAACCATCAATCCATCCATCCATTATAGCCACCCATCCATTTATTTCCCCCTTTTATTCACTTACTCATTTTTTTATTCATCCGCTCATTCATTCATTTGTTTTATTTATTAATTTGATCATTCATTCATTTATAAAATTAATCCATACATTTATTCCTCCAATCTATTCATTCACTCATTTATTCATGCAATTAACCATTCATTCAATCATCCAATCCATAATATTTGATAAGTATATGTTTTTACAGGGATAAGGTGTTCTCTGAGCTCACCAAGCTATACCAAACCCATGCATGTCGTGAAGTCAACTTTGCCTGGCCGCTGCTTGTACAGAATTGTGGATACAGGTAGCTTGCTAATGAATAATTCTATATCTTTTAATCAGTGTATCAATTAAAATTGTTAACTGGTACTTGCAGCAGTGCTTTGTTTTTATTATTTTCTATTTTGTTTTGGTCATAAAATGTATTTCTGTTTATTCAGACTTGGAAATCTTCCACAGCTACAGGATGTCTCAGACTTTCTGAAAAGTATGTTGATAATTAGCGCATATAACAGGGTGAGGAAGATGGGATTATCAAGAATCAAGGGCCGCTTTTTTTCATAGTTTCAAGTATTGCAATTTATGGCGTTTTAAGAAAAAAAAAACAAAGGGAGGAAATGGGACACAACATAAGTGTATTTTAGGCGATTTTAAGCGACTCAAGGCGACTTTACATCTTTTTTTTTAGAAGAAAACGTTTTCTAAAATTGACGATATAACTAGGCGCAAAAGTATGACACATTTAATGTATTCGCATACTTCTATGCACGAGAATTTGTACTTTAAACAGACACATTTGGTGTGAAGTTGTCTGATTTTACAGAAGAATAAGGCGTGTAAAAACTCGTTTCGCAGCATAAAGTCCGTGCATAGAAGTATGCGAATATATTAAAAATGGTCATACTTTTGCGCCTCGCGCTGTAAAAGATCATTGTTATTATATTATTACAGTGAGGACAATCAAACCGTCAACACTTTGAGTTCCTTCAGTGCATTTGAGCTGAGCTCTATGCTTCATTTTTTAGAGGTTTTGAAGCAGTAGAAAGTTAACTTAATGACTATTATGTTTCATTTTCCAACATTGTAGTCTAGAAGTCTAGCCGAATACATTGGTAGAGTAGACGCACTATAAATCCGTGACATATAATTAGTACTAATTAGTACTATTTCATAAAAAAATCCTTTGTTTTCTATTGTTTTATTATCACTATTTAGTACTAAAAATTAGTATTTGTTTCACGGATTAAGTGCGTCTACTCTATCATAATAAAATAGATATAGTATGAAAATATGTATAATTATAAAAATAAAGATCTATGATAAATATATGGTCAAAAAGTTATGACTCATTATACTTATTCATACCCCTTGTTAATAATTAATTCTTATTATATAAAATGTAGAGTGCACAGGATTTACTCTGAGACCAGTGGCAGGGATGCTGTCACCGCGTGATTTCTTGGCAGGGCTTGCTTTTCGTGTTTTCCACAGCACACAGTACATACGACATAGTTCAAATCCTATGTACACACCCGAACCGTGAGTAACATGATTCACATTGTTCGCATTACGAACATAGACTTCAATTCATAATACTTTGCTTGTAAATTTAAAATAGCTCATTCAATATTTAGCATTTTATAAAATATATAACTTTTAATTTAACTCTTTTTACTACAAATTATACTAAATAATAATATTTATCTTATGTATAGAGAATACTACATGGAACGTGCGCGCGTACGGAATTTACGCACGAGTTGGCCGTATCAGAAATCGAACGAGCGAGGCTTTGCGAGCGAGTGAGAACTGATACTAGCCAACGAGTGTGTAAATTCTGTACGAAGCACTTTCCATGTACTATTTACTTGTAATGTTTACAACATGAGCGGCCGTTGTAAATTACTTGTGAAATTCATAAATCCTTTGTTATTCCAGTTAGGTTAATACAATGTGAATACAATGATATAATTGCTGTACGCCTTATAATTCATTATCGCGGTAACAAAGAAAATGAAACCATTGTTTAAACTAGTATATACCAATAGGCAAATGAATCAATTGTATTAGAGTGCACACCATATATCCGTGAAACAACTACTAACTTTGTAGTGCATAACAGTATTTGGTTATCAACTAGTTTGTTATTAACTAACTAAGATTTCAAGGCTCAGGCGTAAATCATACAAAGAAACACAAAGACAGCTAATTATGTGACTATTGTTCTTTGCACTGTTCCACTCCAGTGCTATCCACTAGTTTGTACATAATAGTGAAATTAGACGATACATATTAATATGTTTTATTTCGCGGATATATGGCGTGCACTCTATTTCATCATTATAGTCTTTATAGTAATTATGTTACTTATTTTCTAGCGATGTTGTCCATGATTTGATAGGCCATATCGCTTTGTTGGCTGATCATACCTTCGCACAGTTCTCTCAGGTAACTTTATGCATAAAATACATCTCTTTACCATCTATTTACTGTGCGACTCGCCGTACCGTAGTTGCTTACAAAAACTTTTGATGAATTTTTGACATTACTTTGACATTTTTTCATCTCAATCGGACCAATTATACGGACATCAAAGTTTCTAAAGTCTCCGCCTCTCGATATAAACTTGTACCTGATTGGTCCGATTGAGATGAAAAAATGTCAAAATAATGTCAAAAATTCATCAAAAGTTTTTGTAAGTGACTACGGTACTGCGAGTCGCACAGTAATGCATTTTTAGTCCTCTGCTTTTGTGTTGTCAGGGACACTTTTAATCTTAAAATACAACGGATGGTTATTAATCATCTTCACCTTAGCTTTTATTTGTTTTATCTTGCATTAAATATATTTTTGATCCTCTGCCTTTTTAAATTGTCAGGAAATTGGCCTTGCTTCTCTTGGAGCTCCAGATGAATGGATTGACAAACTTGCAACGGTAGGTAAATTGAAAATATAAAACACATACACGGCTATTTTCACTAATGTTGTCCAAATAGATGTTTTCAAGATTATGAAAACATTGTTACTAACTTTGTATGGTTGAGGCTGGTGCAGGTTTTTATTTCCTAGTAACTTTGGCTGTCAATTGGTTATATTTTGGTTGGCTCTGTTCACTACAATCGCGGTGTTTTAAATAGAGACACCAGTCCGTTACTGTAATGCACATGCCTTTTGGGCCTCAATTTAAATTGTTTGAAGGGGGCGTTATGATTATGGGAAAAAAAGTTTTGTTGAGGAACCGGAAACCCGCAAAAGTGTCTCAACTGTTTATGCCAAGATTGTTAAGTAGATGCCCTGTAAAACTATTCTTGAAAATAAAATTTGAATAATAAACTTGTAATTCAACCACTCACCACATCAGAAATCACAGATTGATGTACGTAGTCCACATAATGTTTGTTTGTTTGTTTGTTTTGCATAGCTTTATATGTATACAGTGGAGTTTGGTCTTTGCAAACAAGATGGAGAAATCAAGGCTTATGGAGCTGGTCTGCTGTCTTCAATTGGTGAACTCCAAGTTAGTGTTTTGCAATCTGCATTGTTTTTTGTATTGTTTGATATACAGAGTGATATAATAGTCACCTTCACCGTTCCCTGCGTCATATGAAAGGTAGCCGGGCCTTTGCATCGAAGCAAGACGCTTGTTGAGCATGCAATGATAGAGACACATGAATAAATGTCCTGCAATGTGTTAAACAGTCTCTATCATTGCAAGCTCAACGTTTGTCTAGCTTCGATGCAAAGGCCCGGCTGCCTTTGAAGATGGTGCAGGAAACTGCGAAGGGGACTATTGCAAAAAAATACTGTATAATAGACCTCTTTACCTGCCTCTTTTGTTTGTCCATTTAGAACCACTACACGTGATGCAACCCTTGGGAGATGATTCTTTCAGATGTAACATTTCTTGATAGGGATAAAATAAATTAAGTTTTATTGCCACCTAATCATCTGTCTCTCGCTTTTCAGTACTGTTTTACAGATGAAGCAAAGAGGGAGCCATTAGAACCAGAAAAGACTAGTGTTCAGCCTTATGAAATCACTAAATACCAACCCGTTTACTTTGTGGCTGAAAGCTTCAAGTCAGCTCGTGACAAAGTCAGGTGAGTTTACAGTCTGAACATAGGCTCATTCCTTGTAGAGGAAACACACCTGTCTGCAAGAGATTGCTTGATTGCTCGCTCCCTTTCTCACTTGCTTGCTTGCTTGCTTGCTTGCTTGCTTGCTTGCTTGCTTGCTTGCTTGCTTGCTTGCTTGCTTGCTTGCTTGCTTGCTTGCTTGCTTGCTTCTATCCTTCCATCCTTCCTTACTTCCTTGCTTTTTCCATGCTTTGCCCCTTGCATTCACTCATTTCTCACTACCTTTCTTAATTTCTCTGTTTTAACTTTTCTCATTCATAATCAATTTTTTTTTAAACATTGTTATTACAGGGAATTTACTGCCCAGATACCAAAACCTTTTAACGTGAGATACAATCCGTACACACAGACGGTAGAGGTGATCGACTCAAAGGTTCAGTTGATCAAGCTTGCAAATGACATCAAATCAGATTTCACGACATTGCTAGATTCCATGAGCAAGATGGAATAAAAAACGCTTGACTTAATTTAATCAATAATAATAATAATAAAAATATTAATAATAATAATAATATATTGATGGCACTATCAGGTAAATCAGATGTTAGTCTAATATACCTTATTAGCTCAACATCATGGATTTCGCTAAGGATCAGTTGAATGATACAATAACTGCAAGTAATAGAATTCTCCTGGCTGAGAACATTTGGTGGATTTTGCATTCGTAAGTTGACTAAAGTCAAAATTCAGCTCTTTTCTGATTAATCGACCTGCTGAGGTCGACCAATGAAAATCATGATAACCATTCAAAGGAAGCCGTTAAATAATTTTGAATTTTGACTTCCGGAATAAGCTCCAACAGACTACGTTCCCAGGGGTATTTTTTCTGGGAGCGAGAAGCGAGCGACAGAAGACTAGCCCTGGGTTCCCGAGGATGCTGTCTTCGTAAGTCTGTGTGTATGTAAAATGTAAATCTGACGGTTTGTGAAGCAAGGAGAAATCTCTTTCAAAAGCAATTTGATTAGAAGTTACTCAGTTCCACTATTAAGTATAATTTTTAACATAGTTTATATTTTTTAACATTAACATTACTACATGTCAACAACAGTGTAACGTAGTACTTGATTATCAAATAAACATAAATTAAAACTATTTTTATCATCGAGTACTTTTTAACTTTTATACACTACTTCCTTTTCACATTGATATGTTTCAATAATTATATAAATCAATCTCAACAATGAAGAATTGCTGGTTATTTTCTAAGAAACATTTGTTTGAATTGGGAAGCACCTCCAACAATAAGAATCTGTCAATGTTTTTGTCACTTGGTATATATGTAATTTGTGAAGTATGTTACTCAACAAATTAAATAAGAATCTGATTAGATTGTTCTAAAATAAACCACCTCTCGAGTAGGTCTAGATAACTTACGATCGATCTAAATGGAAGTGTGAACAATATATTAAATCGTGTGCAATAGATCTATATCGTACTAAATTGCTTTAGTGTGAACAGGCTCTGCCGGATTCTTAATGTAGTAGATATTTTTGCAGATTAAACAAACGTTTCTGACAACTATTTCATTCATACTATATATCCATATTTATTGTAATAATTATTATTCTTAAAAATATTCTAGTATATTGTAAATAGTTGTCACTTAATTAACTTAATTAATGTTAATTTTTCTTCAAAGAGCGAAATAAACTCATTCATTCATTCATTCATTCATTCATTCATTCTGAAACAAGCGAACTATAAACAGTAATAAATATAGGCACAACTAATATTTGACATACCACAGATGAAGATTTATAGTCCAATTGCAAAGATTACTTGACTTTGCATATAACCTTGATATTATAATTAACTAGTGTGAATCTTTCAATTATTTGAAAAACAACTCGAGATAAACTTTAGATCACCCACGTTTTGCGAGCAGAAATATTAATAAGCTACGCTGTCGACTAAGAGCCTGATACTTTAATAAGTTTTAGAGACATTTCCTGTGCATGATTGAATTGAGCTAGAGAATCCTTTGTACAATGCCACAGTGTTATTGAATTGATCTATCCACTACTTTGTACAATACCATGTAAGTATTGCATAGGACTAATCCAATCCTTTATACAATACCATGTAGGATTTTATAGTTGTACTCAACTATGCAATCCAACATATATTTGTATAGACTTATACAATTCATTGATCAATCACCACATGTGATTGCATAGAGCCATTTCCTGTGGAAAATACAACAGCGCGAGCTAGTAAATTGAATAGGAAGGGAAAGGACACAATAACAACAATTAATAAAGAATAAGTATGTGTGATTACAATTGAAAAAATCTTAAAAAGCTCGCTAGATTAAATGAAAAAAACTTAAATAAATTTTAATAACGGAATATAAGTATCAGTATAAACAATTTCAGTAACAATTTCTTCGATTTCCAAAATATTTTACACATAATAACTAGATAATAGACGTCTAGCTCTTGGTAAATAGAGTGCATTGGTCAAACCATTGACTAGTTATATAAATTTAGTAAGTAAGTTACAATCGTACAATACATGTACAAAAGTGGTTTTTTTTTTTTTTTTAATTTTTTTTAATTTTTAAATTTGATTGATTTGATTTGATTTGATTTGTTTCAATATGATTTATGAATTGGTAGCCAGCTATTTGCAATAACCATAGGGATAAACAAGCTAATTATATTCATTTTATAATCACTAGCAAATCCTGCAATCCGATTGGCTAAAAAATGTGCACTTAGTATATAAGATAATTAAATAGAAATGTTCATGTAGATTTTTTGTCATTTCGGACTGGCAATCTGGTACAATATCATTGTGATATGGCTTCAAAACTCCACCGAACGTTTATCTGGATAAGTTTACTGTGTATTTCATTCATCATCTTCATCAGTTTAAAAGGTAAAACAATGTACCTGAAGCAAACCAATTACGCGCTCACAAACTCGAAATTACAAGTCCCAACGATTTTTACAATTCCTATAACTACCAAAACTACAACGGAAAGGAAAAAACCTAAGCCTGTGCTCATCTTATTCTGGTCAAAGTTCTTTGGTGAACAAATTGGGTGTCCAAGCTTCTTTTGTAATAATACTGGCATGAAAGACTGCAGCGTACCGTGCGAAGTAACAACCGATCGAAACCGTGCACCCAATGCTAGTGTAATGATCATTCACGCAAGGGATCCATATCCTTTGCCGCCATCTCAGTATAGTCACATTCCGCTTTCTCTTTTTACCTGGGAAAACCCTGTTTACACACCGATGCTTTCCGATACCAAGTTTCTCGCTAATATTAACTATTTAATGAGTTATAGGCCTGATGTTGCGGACGTTTACGCACCATCGTCGCTGCGTATTCCATCGATAGAACCGAAACCTATTCCATTTGCAAATAAAACAGGGCTAATCGCGGCCGTGTTTTCGAACTGTGAAACAGGAAGGACGGCCTATCTGAGGGAACTCATGAAGTATATTCAGGTCGACTCTTATGGAGAATGTTTGAGAAATAAACCAGGACTACAAGCTCGCTATGCGGGAGATTTTAAGGTGACCAAGACAAGAATGCTAAGGAACTATAAGTTCACAATAGTATTTCTCAATCAAGATTGTGAATATTTTGTAGACGACCAACTTATACATGCCCTCAATGCAGGTACTATTCCTGTCTTTATGGGGACAGACAAAGTCGATAAGCTATTAGGAGGAAACCTTCGCGAATCCATCATCCAAGTGAGACATTTTGAAACACCAAAAATACTTGCCGAATATTTGACCAAGGTAAGCAAAAACGAAACTCTCTATAACAAATACTTAAAATGGAAATATGAAGGATTCCAGTTTCCTGAATCGTTCCTTGCAACACCGCAAGGTCGAGCTATATCATGGCCCGTAGAGCCTCCCATGCCGTACTGTAGTATGTGTGAGACAATCGCTGTTCATCGAGATAGAGGCCAATTCAAGGGTAAAGGCTCTGTAAAGCCCGAATACTGTAGTGCTAGAAAAATACAAGATTGGTTAAAAGTGTAAAAGCCTGTCAACCTAACAGACTGCAAAGTAACTGAAACTCTTTTAAAAGTGTTATAGCTTATACAATTATTGCAACTGATTTGTAGACTTAACATTAAAAGTTCAGTATAATTTATAAATAGGTAGCAAGCTAATTGCAATAACCATAGAATTAAACAAGGTGAATATATCCATTTTGTAATCACTGAATAAAATAAAATAAAAAAGATGGGACGATGTTTCTCCAGACACTCTATGAAGCTAAAGCATCGAATCGGTTTACGTTTAGGATAAGGATTTCGGCCCCATCCGCGCTATCCCATTGAAACATAAAACTTATTAGTCTAGCTTAGCTAAAAAAGCCAGGGAGGGAAATGATAGCCGGCCCCTAAGCCATACCTTTAGTTACCACCTTTTGACAATCGCGCCATGAAGTCACCAGTCCTATATGTATACACCTATTTCAATTAATTAACGTTGTCCATCTGGAATGGTTGATCTGAGACCGATAGGAATTGTGTGAGTTCATTAAAGTTCAAATACATTGTTTTAATCACACTTGAATGGTGCTGAATTACAGATAACAGTAATTCAGAAGTAAACATTAATATTCAAGTGTGATTATAATAAAATAATAATAATAATTTTGTATTTATAAAGCGCAAATACAAATCTGTTCTAAGCGCTATACATTGATTGTTAGAAACAACAACTCCAACAGTAACAAAAAGACGTAATTACAAAGAATAAGCTAATTTGAAAAGATGAGTTTTTAGTTCAGTTTTTAAAGAAACTAGATATTTTTATGATAGATATTGGCAGTGAGTTCCAGAGTTCAGGAGCGGCTACAGAGAAGGAGCGATGACCATAAGATTTAAGATTATAGGACTGTACTGATAGAATATTTTGTGATGACGAACGAAGATTATAAAAGTGCATTTGCAGTTTAACGAGCTCCCACAATTCCTATCGGTCTCAGATCAACCATTCCAGATGGACAACGTTAATTGAAATAGGTGTATAATATCGAATAGGGATAGTTTGTTCGGCTAAGTTTTATGGCTATGCTAATATAGTATTGTTCATATATGTATATTCCCATGAGGTGAATACGTTTTCTTATTATTAAACCTATCCGGTGCTTGAAAATATTTCTCTTATGGAATTAACGCACCAATCATGTACAGAACAGAAATATTTTTATTTGTCTACTGCTTATTCATTGAATTCATTTGTTTAAACTAAATTTAAATGATACGTTTACAGCGTGTTACAGCGTGTTTACATGTTGGATTCGTAAGAATAAAATGACAGCCATGTTAATATAATGTTTTTAAGATACCGCCATTTCAATTCCTCGTACGCGTCTTTGCTTTTTCTTTTCGCTACAAATGTACACGGATTCAAACTAATAGGTTGATTAGTAAAATTTTCTAAGTCATTTACATAAATTAAACGTATTACATGAGGGATTTGTCGCCGCAATGCAACCTGTTACAACGACAAGCTAATAACAATGGCGCCGGTACTACCGTTGAGACTCGGAAGATGGGAGGCAGGGAACCCATAGCAGAGGGCCATTGCACAGACTAGTATTTTACTGGCGTATTAAGCTTCGGCTTTCGTCTCACTATTAAATGTTTAAACGACAAGCTAGTTTTACTAGTATTTTTTCATCTTTCTAACTCAAGTTTTACTTCAATCTATTATACTTCTATTATACTCTAATAGAACACTTTTGATGTAAAAAAAAAAAAAAAGGAACTGACAGCATGCACTATTCTACATATATTTGTTTTTTTAAGAGGCTATTACGAGAGACTGGAATCGAGTATTTCTATTCGGTTCGCCGACAAGATACCGACGATTGTGCCGACGAAAACCTTCGGAAAATAAAACATGGCCTTTCAGAATCGCCATTGATATCGCCGGTCTTGTCGCACGACAAAATTGCTAGTGTAAACGGGCCTTTGAAGTAACTGCTCTTTTTACCAAACTGAGCATTTCTTGCGTGGGTTCATGGGGCTGTTTACAGGGCACTGGAATACTTGGGAGAACTTTTCAAAGTTTGATAGAGAGCCGATGATTCTGTGAAAGAAAATTGTTAGGTTATACTAATATAACAATTAAAATTGAGACAAAAATAAATAAATAAGTAATAAATTAAATGAATGATAAATGAATTACTTTTACTATAATTTTACTTTATTTTGCTTTGACAGACGGGTTTTCATTTGATCTAATAAGCTTTTATAGTCATATTTTTTTTGCTTTGATAGCTTTTACTGTTTTTTTCTGCTTATTTTTTGTCTTTTCGTTCCGTTATCTTAACGGTTTCTTTTGTTTGCTTACGTGATTTCTTTATTCTATTTTTATGCTCAAGCACAACCGTTCAATGATGCATGCGCGCGCCAAAAGTCCAACGGCCGTAATCCAAATAAGCTCGCGCACAAAGATGGATGAGTCAGGTCAGGGTCTACTGGTGACTCTGCTACTTGTAACATTGTAACCCAGTACCACCTGCCGCATGGTCGGGTTGTCGGCGACCAAACCGGCTCCCCCACTAACATTCTGTTAGTGAGGAGGGTGGCATGTCACCCAGCAGGACGAAAAATAAGACCTGTCACAGGGCGGAAGAGCTCGTTTTGAGCCAACGGCCAGCATGCAAAACTGAAGCTTTGCTGAGTGACGTCGAAAAAGCAAGATCTCAAGCCAAAAAAAGATCAAGTGGAAGACCAAACTGCTAATTTATAACTGATGCAACTCAAGAAAGGCAAAGAGGAAGAGATAGTTTTACTAGATACTGTATTTGTTAGTATATTTTTAGCGTTGTACGTATAATTCTGTTATTAGTTATATTTAAGGAGGAGTAGGATATTCAATTGGGACGAAAGTTCTGTTTCCATCTCCTGTCGCAAGTATATACTCTTTATTAGTTGAAAATTGTATCATTGTGACAAATAAATAAACAAAAAAAAAGATCATTAATAAATGAATTATAAATGAATTATACATAAATAAGCTACTGAAAATCACCTTTGCGTGTAGGTTCCCACAGTAAACATTGTCATTAGTAATTGATGAATTTATTGCACGACTGAAAGGGACTGTGGGTAATACGAATTTCTTCTTAATCAGTTCCATTCTAAATTACCCAAACACCGTTCGGCGATGATCTTAGATGGGTGTCTGGAAGGTTTTGCTGAACGGTGGAGGCGTTGTTTGGGTAATTTAGGAACAAATAAGAAGGAATTCGTATTACCCATATCTCCTTTCGGTCGTGAAATCGCCAGTCACCATGCCATACGCCAATCGCTGTTCGCCCTGACAACCTCTTTTGAATTAGGTGTATACATACCGATATCTCCCAGTTGAATGTACATCAGTCTGACGCTGAACCATTGCACTCTTGTCAGTATAAACGGTACACCATGTCTGAGAAAGAGCACAGTTTTATGCACCTATCAATGTCTTGCCCCAACAGGGGGAGTGCGGGCAAAGTCTGGCTATTGAACATAAACTTTGCCCGTACCTGGGGCTGCTTGATGTTTTTTTGACAATTTCATCAAAAAGTATTGCGTCCAAAACAGTAAATATATGAGTAAGTATATTAATTTGACGTCCCCAGGATAGGGACTATTGACAAAAAGATATGAAAAATGTCAATAGCCCCTGGGTATGCCCGCACTCCCATACCCCCCCCCCCCCCCCCCCCCCCCCCCCGTTGGAGCAAGACATTGATAGGTGCATTAACATAAACAAAGACAACCTGTCGGTCTTCTGTTTGTTTTAGAAGGCATATCTATAGGTGGGAAATCATACACCCCGGTAAATTGGAGCTTTCTCTATTCTTAACTGTCCGTCTGTGTCTGTCTGTCCGTCATCCGTCAATCTGATTTACCTGGGCAAATCCAACAAAAAAGAGCTGATATGGAGTCAGCTTGAGACCAGGAAGTATTTTTTCTGTTTTATTCCTCGCTGCCAATCGTTGGTAAGCCTAGTTAATTAATGCAAAACAAAAGATCATAAATTGTAATATGTGAATGAATTTTAATTGGGCAAGGGCAAGGGCAAGGGCAAGGGCAAGGGCAAGGGCAAGGGCAAGGGCAAGGGCAAGGGCAAGGGCAAGGGCAAGGGCAAGGGCAAGGGCAAGGGCAAGGGCAAGGGCAAGGGCAAGGGCAAGGGCAAGGGCAAAGGCAAGGGCAGGATTGCTTTCAAATGACTTGTTTCTATGCAAACGTACTTACATCGTAGGCAATTTTGATGCCACCATTATCTGCGGTGTTTTCATTAAGTGTGAACGTGCCATTCAACTACAGGAAAGTTTAACCAAACAAAAACAATTATATAAATATAACAAATAAGCAAAATACATACTCGCATACGTAATTTAGCTGATTTAATTTGTGACCATACTCATAAACAATGGATACAATTTATATAAAATAAAAGACCATGTCACGGTTCTCGTCGATCAACCACGTGTAATATATTCTTTAATTGGTAATCGTTTACAGCTCGCAGTAATTTAAGGAATCTATACATTTCAAAACAATGGAAACAATTAAAAATTTCCACAGGCTGTAATCAAATTCTAAAGAATATATTACACACTATCGAGGCTGAGGTTGTTCGAAGAGAACCATGAAATGTTCTATTACGTATAAGCCAGTATAGAATGTATACCTTTATCCCATGAAATTTGTAGTTGTTGTACTGATTAACAAGACAAGAAGACTTTTCTTTAAAATTGAAATCAGCTGAATTGGACCACCAGTTCTTGAAATTCCCGTCTTTGTCATACTTTCGGCCTGGCAAAACGAAAAGGAATATTTAGCGCGCATGTCATGGATCGTGTGTGAATTCAAGCAAATTTGTTTCTTTTTGCGTTAATCGTTTTCTGAGTCGGAATGTGTACTGATCAGGTTACTAATGAGTAAAATAAGTTAGTTAGTATATAAATAAACATAAATAGAAACTAGCGAGTAAACTAGTATAGGCTGCGTCGGTGTTTGATATAAACGATAGGTAATATAATGAAATTTGTAACACCGTAAAAAAAAAAGTTAACTTTATTAACGTTAGTAGTTTTCTTGGGATGAAATGACCCCGGAAATTGAGGTGGGATTGAGGTGGGATTGAGGTGGTGCCATGGTAACCAGGTGACGCGAGAGGATTAGCACCTTGACCAGGAAGTGAGGTATTGCTATGGTAACCAGGTGACGCCAAAGGCTTAGTGAGCGGGCAAGTTTGGGCAAGTCTTTTGTTATCAATTATAATATATAGCGCGCGCCTATTTTGAATCTTTCACTAAAACATTTGAAAAGAAAAAACGTTTGCCGGGTTAGAAAAACATGGCAACTTTAGTTATTCAAACTAGGCAATCAAAGAGCAACCATTCAAGAGAAAATGCACTGAACAATCCAACGCAAAAATAAAGCTACGCGAATTAAGTAAAAGCAATTATAATTCAAATCTATATGCAGCACGAAAAACAACATCTGATGAACTAGCTAATCTGTTTAATGATAAATCAAAACTTTTTACAAGGTTTTGCAAACAACAACTTATTATTCAGTGGTCTCTTGTTCAGGTTCAGAGTCAGGTTAACCAAAGAAAGAAAGAATCCCGATTAAAACTTGTGTTTGTAAACATACTTAGTTAGCTAGAGTCTAGGATTAATTGTTTTGAAACATGAAAATCTCTATAATTAACTAATACATGTAATAGAGAATCGAATCCCCAGAAGAAAAACATTAACAGGAAACCAAGATTTATGCTTCAAAGTTTTACAGATATATATATCTAATAACTTATTTTGAATAACTTACAGCCGGCTTAAGAATCATTCGGGATCTTGTTGAATATCTTTTGTAGAAAAGCGTCAGGATCGAATTCATCACACTGCAAAAGGTCTTGTGTACCAATTGATCATCTCCAATATCACATCTTCTTGGTCCAATTAAATAATTCAGGCGGAGACCAATAATCAAACTGTAGATTAAGAAAAAGCCGGAGCCCATAAATATGCTTACCACATGCATCTCCAATAAGTTGATAATTAGTAGATAATAACTCGGCCATTATGAACAAGAAACAACTGAGTAAAATAATCTTTGCAGTGAAATAATCGCTAATCAGTATCTTTTGGAAGTAATTTATAAGGTTTGTTAGTACAAAAGATATAAGCATTTCAAAAAGAACCTTATTTCGCGCAACATATTAATTACGTTCAAAAACAAACATGAACACATAAAGTTTATTTTAAGCTCCAATAATTTTCATGAACACAAAAGATATCAAACAAAGGATTGTTTTTTACGATAAATATAACTTTGAATTATAATTAGTGTATCTTAGCTTAAAATCCATCAGTAAAAAAAAGTTTTTTATCACGTGGTGTATGTTCAACTCCTCGATAGTCATAGTTATAGTTATAGTTGACAAGCATTAGTATGGATAAAAACATTTTAAAACTTTCGGAAGAGGAATTGAGAGAAATTCAAGAAAGTTTGCATGGACAGTTTGCTGTTGTTATAACGCACAAGTGTACCTGCATGCATGTTGATCTTATTATTGTCTGATATATAGTTTAACTGAATAACCTTTTTAAAAAAGAACTGTATTCTAGTTAATGGTCAAACACCTATGCTTTATAAACATGGATTCATTTTAATTCTTCACTTCGCATAATTTACTTCAGTTATGCGTCTAGTTCATATTGAATTTAAATTTATCACAATTAAGTAACAACAAAACGGTTCATATATAGTTTTATCTCGATTCAAACAAAATATTTAACTACCTACAAAAGGTATCATATAAGTCAGTCAAGAAATCAACCAACCTTTCGAAAATCATTATCATAAAATCTCTGTGCTGCATGTGTGTTTTTATTAGTTATTCAAGCTGATTGTTCACACAACTTGCGTAGTATTGTATCGATCGCGACTAGGAAGATAAACAAAAAAAATAATAGAACAACTGATCTGAATCTTTATTTTCTATCAAAATAAGAATTACATTTATCAATGACAGCAAAGTTTATTCACTAATGGAAATGTTCATTTGGTTTGTTTATGAAAAAGTGAATAAAACCGCGTTTGTTCTCCTTTAATACAATGGTGATAAAAGCTAAGTATGAATATTACAAAAATCAATTTTGTTATTTATTTTGCATGACTATTATTCGTATGTAATTACAATGATTTCAACTCCAACCATTTACGTTTACATGCATATTTTCTTCTTTTTGTAGATACTTTTGAGGCTGCTTTATCTCCCTTGCGCTTATTTCTATTCATAGAGTTTTCATTTGTTATTATATATTCATAAGAGTTTCTCTCCATCTCTTCCTGGTGTTTGAGAAGTCGTGCTAATGATTTTTGTACATTTGGTACATTATCCTCTGTTCCAGTTTCATCATAACTCTTTGAGGGAATGCATACTCCAAGTTTACTCCATTTTAACCATTTAGCACGCTCTTCGATATCCATTCGATGAACTTGATCGAGATGATTTGCTAGTCGAGCAAGGTTAGTGCTTCCACATCCAAATACAGGACAGTTTCGCCTTGTGCGACCCATGCTGAGCTCTTGACTTGACCAATGTTTCATAGAAAATAATCTCTTTTTGCAATATTACATTTTTATGTATGACGGCCCGAATAAGAGGCCCGCGACGGTCCGAATCAACCCGAATCGGCCCGATCAGGCCCGAAGGCC
Source organism: Metridium senile (assembly GCA_949775045.1). Lineage (NCBI taxonomy): Eukaryota > Metazoa > Cnidaria > Anthozoa > Actiniaria > Metridiidae > Metridium > Metridium senile. The sequence goes on along the minus strand of OX459110.1, from coordinate 8,320,501 downwards.
CTATAGGCTTTATTTGCTCTCTCGCTCTCTTTCTGTCTCTTATTCATTTTGGCACGTTCGCGCATGATCATAGAGAAATTTAATTGCTCTTAAAAAAATACGATAACAAGATAACCGGTCCCATAATAGAGCATAACCCTCTGCTTATAAGGGAGGTTAGCATCCAAAGCAGAGTCATCCCAAAATAACTCTCAAGAAGATAACATGTCTCAATCCCACTATGAAGAAGATGAATCAAGTTCTGACAGCATGGCAAGTAGTGATCAAGAAAGTATTGAGGATAGCAGCGAGGATAGTGTTGACTCAAGTCAGTTTGATTCTACTGAAGATGAGAAAAAGTATGTTTGGGCGAGAATGCAACACAAGGCAATGGAAAGGCATCAGCAAGATTTGGAAGTGGCAATGCAGCAATATAAACAAAACGGTGATAGTGATGAAGTAGCACAAGCCAAAGCCAATAATGCTTTGTTGCCTACATACAGAAAAGAGCTGAGGGAGGTTCTACACGAACAACTGACATGGATGCATCATTTGAGAAGAGATCCTACTTATAAAAAGATCATGGCCACAAAGCAAAACCTTATGGATGATAATGACTATAGCTGGGAGGAGGCAACTGAATCAGCAATACATCAAAGGAAATTTCTACTTAACAAACTATTTGTACAGGAAGAAATTCCAAAACAAAGTATAATCAACTACGCAACTTATAATTCTTATACTCGTTAGCCTTAGATACAAAAAAAATGAAAATAATTTTTTTCGGTTTAATAAAATGAGTTTTTGTTTCATTGAGTTTTTTGTTTTATCTTATTCTACTTTGATTAAGCGCAACCGTTGCGGCGGGGCCAAAATGAATAAGAGACAGAAAGAGAGCGAGAGAGCAAATAAAGCCTATAGGGCCTTCGGGCCTGATCGGGCCGATTCGGGTTGATTCGGACCGTCGCGGGCCTCTTATTCGGGCCGTCATACATAAAAATGTAATATTGCAAAAAGAGATTATTTTCTATGAAACATTGGTCAAGTCAAGAGCTCAGCATGGGTCGCACAAGGCGAAACTGTCCTGTATTTGGATGTGGAAGCACTAACCTTGCTCGACTAGCAAATCATCTCGATCAAGTTCATCGAATGGATATCGAAGAGCGTGCTAAATGGTTAAAATGGAGTAAACTTGGAGTATGCATTCCCTCAAAGAGTTATGATGAAACTGGAACAGAGGATAATGTACCAAATGTACAAAAATCATTAGCACGACTTCTCAAACACCAGGAAGAGATGGAGAGAAACTCTTATGAATATATAATAACAAATGAAAACTCTATGAATAGAAATAAGCGCAAGGGAGATAAAGCAGCCTCAAAAGTATCTACAAAAAGAAGAAAATATGCATGTAAACGTAAATGGTTGGAGTTGAAATCATTGTAATTACATACGAATAATAGTCATGCAAAATAAATAACAAAATTGATTTTTGTAATATTCATACTTAGCTTTTATCACCATTGTATTAAAGGAGAACAAACGCGGTTTTATTCACTTTTTCATAAACAAACCAAATGAACATTTCCATTAGTGAATAAACTTTGCTGTCATTGATAAATGTAATTCTTATTTTGATAGAAAATAAAGATTCAGATCAGTTGTTCTATTATTTTTTTTGTTTATCTTCCTAGTCGCGATCGATACAATACTACGCAAGTTGTGTGAACAATCAGCTTGAATAACTAATAAAAACACACATGCAGCACAGAGATTTTATGATAATGATTTTCGAAAGGTTGGTTGATTTCTTGACTGACTTATATGATACCTTTTGTAGGTAGTTAAATATTTTGTTTGAATCGAGATAAAACTATATATGAACCGTTTTGTTGTTACTTAATTGTGATAAATTTAAATTCAATATGAACTAGACGCATAACTGAAGTAAATTATGCGAAGTGAAGAATTAAAATGAATCCATGTTTATAAAGCATAGGTGTTTGACCATTAACTAGAATGCAGTTCTTTTTTAAAAAGGTTATTCAGTTAAACTATATATCAGACAATAATAAGATCAACATGCATGCAGGTACACTTGTGCGTTATAACAACAGCAAACTGTCCATGCAAACTTTCTTGAATTTCTCTCAATTCCTCTTCCGAAAGTTTTAAAATGTTTTTATCCATACTAATGCTTGTCAACTATAACTATAACTATGACTATCGAGGAGTTGAACATACACCACGTGATAAAAAACTTTTTTTTACTGATGGATTTTAAGCTAAGATACACTAATTATAATTCAAAGTTATATTTATCGTAAAAAACAATCCTTTGTTTGATATCTTTTGTGTTCATGAAAATTATTGGAGCTTAAAATAAACTTTATGTGTTCATGTTTGTTTTTGAACGTAATTAATATGTTGCGCGAAATAAGGTTCTTTTTGAAATGCTTATATCTTTTGTACTAACAAACCTTATAAATTACTTCCAAAAGATACTGATTAGCGATTATTTCACTGCAAAGATTATTTTACTCAGTTGTTTCTTGTTCATAATGGCCGAGTTATTATCTACTAATTATCAACTTATTGGAGATGCATGTGGTAAGCATATTTATGGGCTCCGGCTTTTTCTTAATCTACAGTTTGATTATTGGTCTCCGCCTGAATTATTTAATTGGACCAAGAAGATGTGATATTGGAGATGATCAATTGGTACACAAGACCTTTTGCAGTGTGATGAATTCGATCCTGACGCTTTTCTACAAAAGATATTCAACAAGATCCCGAATGATTCTTAAGCCGGCTGTAAGTTATTCAAAATAAGTTATTAGATATATATATCTGTAAAACTTTGAAGCATAAATCTTGGTTTCCTGTTAATGTTTTTCTTCTGGGGATTCGATTCTCTATTACATGTATTAGTTAATTATAGAGATTTTCATGTTTCAAAACAATTAATCCTAGACTCTAGCTAACTAAGTATGTTTACAAACACAAGTTTTAATCGGGATTCTTTCTTTCTTTGGTTAACCTGACTCTGAACCTGAACAAGAGACCACTGAATAATAAGTTGTTGTTTGCAAAACCTTGTAAAAAGTTTTGATTTATCATTAAACAGATTAGCTAGTTCATCAGATGTTGTTTTTCGTGCTGCATATAGATTTGAATTATAATTGCTTTTACTTAATTCGCGTAGCTTTATTTTTGCGTTGGATTGTTCAGTGCATTTTCTCTTGAATGGTTGCTCTTTGATTGCCTAGTTTGAATAACTAAAGTTGCCATGTTTTTCTAACCCGGCAAACGTTTTTTCTTTTCAAATGTTTTAGTGAAAGATTCAAAATAGGCGCGCGCTATATATTATAATTGATAACAAAAGACTTGCCCAAACTTGCCCGCTCACTAAGCCTTTGGCGTCACCTGGTTACCATAGCAATACCTCACTTCCTGGTCAAGGTGCTAATCCTCTCGCGTCACCTGGTTACCATGGCACCACCTCAATCCCACCTCAATCCCACCTCAATTTCCGGGGTCATTTCATCCCAAGAAAACTACTAACGTTTCGAGCTTTAGCCCTTCGTCGGAGTAAAAGAGTTGTCTTTTATTCCGACGAAGGGCTCAAGCTCGAAACGTCAGTAAATATAGATAAACACGTATACGTAAGAAGTAATTAAGTAGGTAAGTAAGAAGGCAGGCAAACAAGTAGGTAAGTAGGTAGGTATATAAGCAAGTAAGAAAGAAAGTCAGTAAGTAAATCTTCGTGTCTTTTTCATATTACCTTGCCTCTTTTCATTGCCTCACTACATATTGCCTCCCCCTGTTTCCACAGTGACTAACTGTTATTGTTTTCTCCCAGGTCCGCAGTGTGATGCACAAGCAGGCCGTGAGTTTATTCTTAAAATGTTCGTGGATCTAAATCCCGATACAGACAAGATTATCCACTCCCATTTCACGTGTGCGACCGACACGGAAAATATTCGTTTTGTATTTGCGGCAGTTAAAGACACGATCTTGCAGCTTAATCTTAAGGAATATAACTTAGTTTAAGACTGCCTTAGGTGGGTAATTTATATGCAAACTCTCAACAAACCATCGCTTTTCTTGGAGTTATCAAGATAGCAGATATCGGGGTATAACGAATGACACACTCCCCTACAATGTAATTAGCCCATCTGAACCCTTGTTACCGACCAATATAGGCCATTCTGTTATTTATGGATCCAAAGAAGTTTTTATCTTTTAATGACTTCAGTGATACCACTGTGCACAAACAGACCTAATCAAGTACGCAAGTATGTCAGCAAGCAAGTAAGCAAATAGGTAAGCAAGAAAGCAAGTAAAAGGTAAGTAATTCAGTAAGTAAACTAGTAAATAAATTAGTTAGTAATTAAGTGAGTAGGTAAGTAGATTAATGAGGGGTAATAATGCGTGCATAAATGATCAGTTAGTCTGTTCAAAGAATGTTTGAAATGTTTTATAATGTAGTTGTTGTAATAGGGTCGATATATCCTCGATGTAGCATTCGGTGTTAGTATCAGTAATGTTTAATAATGTTGAAATAGCAGTTAAAGATATACGTACCAGAAGAATCAAATCCATGGGTCAACTCATGTCCTATAACCGCCCCTATTGCACCATACTGCATATAGCTGATAAAAACAAAAAAATATTAAAACGTTTTGCAGCTAATTCATTTGGTCATTCATTTTTTATTTATTTTTTTCATTCATTCCAAAGGAAAATAATAAACACCATACACACCTTGGGTACGCTGGATTGTAAAACGGTGACTGCAGAATTCCTGCTAGGTAAGCTAATAAATGAAACAAAACAATTAACAAAAGCTGCTTATGTTCTATATATATAAAGGAACGGACCATTTGATATTTGATGGGGAGGCCTAGGGGGGCTGAAACCAAAAAAAAATATCGAGCAAGCTTTTAAACTCGAAAAAAATATCGAGCAGCCTTTGTACTACCCAAGAAATATCTTGCAACATCTGTGTCCTCCCCCCCCCCCCCCCCCCAAAAAAAATATCGGGCACCGACAAAATAGCCCTCCCCCCATCAAATATCAAATGGTCCGTCCCTAATTAGTTCAATAACGCACTGCAAAAACAGCTGAGTAAATACAACTCAGTTTATTGAGTTAACATGCATTCAGGATAACACTTTATAGTGAGTAAACCCAATTCATTATTAAGTGTAAACATAAATGTAGATGTGCCATGCTCAATATATTGATCGAGTTTAACTTCACTTTTACTCACTATAAAGTTGGGTTGTATCTACTCAGCCGTTTGTGAGCAAAGTTGTGTGCAAAAAATATTAAACGTCTGGGTCTCCCTAATTAGTAGGGTACTTTTGTATCTCTACATAAATTGAGACGTTAAAAAGGGGTTTAATTATTTGTGGGATTTAAGTAGACGTTAGAAATGGTCATCTTTAACAAAGAAGCCTCCCTCCCCTTGTTGCAGTAATCGAATAAGTGCTATTTGCATTTATTTCTTAATTATCGATCAAACTTTTTTCAAAATCAATACACAATAACAGCAATTGACAGACAACAAAAATACAAAATACACCAATAATGTTTCTATCCAATAGTATATTTTTGGGTGACTATTTTGTAATATGCAGACGTCCTACAATGACTTACTTATCGAGTTTACTTGTGGATTATAAAATCCATTTACATCTGCAGGACTTTTTCCCTCCAACCAACTGCAAAAAAAATGTTATATATTATGTATTATTTTATTCCTTTATGTGTAACAAGTCAAGCTCCAAAGATACTGATATCCTTAGAATCTAATAATCCGCCAGTGATTGACGCTTTCTGTCACCTTAGCTGTTTTTGTGATGTGCTGTGGGCTTTTCCTTTTCTTTTGTCATTTCTCTTTTTTATATCATAATTATTAACAGATTATGGCCCTAACAACTCATTAACTGTTAAGTTATTAGTTAGGACCAATCAATACCTAAAATTATATCTTATTGTATTTTATATATTGTAAAAAAATTGTAAACTTGTGCATGGTATAAATAAAAATTATTGTATTGTATTGTATTGTATAGCTGTCAATGCTTCATTAGATACAGAGACGCACCAATCAGCAAATGGTGATCAACAAACCAGGGGTATATTTGCAAATCGGTGTAACCCTCCCCCCCCCCCCATCCCCCCCCCCCCCCCCCCCCCCAAAAAAAAAAAAAACCAAACAATATGACTATGCAGGCTAGTATCAAAACGAAATATTTTGATCTACTTACGCATTCTTGTCCACGGGTTTTCTGTACTTATTTATATTTTTCATTCTGTTGAAGCGGTTTTCAGCTATGACGTTCGAGAAATACTCATCTGTAACAGAAAACTGCAAATACAAACGAACACTTGTGAAAAGCCCCAGGACGACGACGGTGATATGATGGTGACGGTGATAATAATGATGATGGGTATGATGACAACGATTATAATGATGACGACGTTAATAATGTGGCTGTAATAATTGTGGCTGTAAAAATGAAGGGCGATCATTATTGCACCGATGATGACTGTGATGATCGATGATGAAAACGATTATAATCATAACTAAACTGGAAATGTATGACTTTGAATATATATCTATATACACCTACTTGCAAAACTGTTGACACATGTGAAAAGAGCATTAGTAATTCAGGCGTTAAGAACAAAAGAAAGAGTTTAATTAAATTATCATCATTCTAGAAATTAAGTGTGTATATGTATATATATAATATAAGTACAACGTTAGAGTTGGTTTGTAAAACCATTTATTTATTTAATTACTTATTTACTTACTTATTAACTTACTTATGTATATATACGGTTACTATTGCTATAATAACTAGCACCGTACAACTTACAGTTTTATAATATTCTTCGAGCTTTTTGGGATCCTTTATGAACGGTGGGTATCCTATGAATATCCTAATATTGCGAGCCTGTATAAAATATATAAAAAAGTAAAACGATAAACAAAAAAAAGTTCTCGTGTGGAGTAAGAACAGAGGAAGAAGCAGGAGGAAGAGAGCAGGAGCTAGGAAGTGGCAGGAGGAAGTAAGCAGAAGGAAGAAGTAAGTATACAAATAAGTGATGAAGGGAGGAAGGGAGGTAGTGAGGAAGTGATAAAGGCAGGAAGGCAGGAAGGCAGGAAGGCAGGAAGGCAGGAAGGCAGGAAGGCAGGAAGGCAGGAAGGCAGGAAGGCAGGAAGGCAGGGAGAAAGAAGGAGTGGGAGAAAGGGAAAAGGAAAAAGCATCGAAGGAAAAGATAAAAAAAAAAGAAAAATACGCAACTTTTCTAGCTATGTTCATGGCGTACCTTTTCTTTAGCTTTTTCTTGCGTATCTGTGTCCATCCAAGTTTGATGTGGGAGTCGATTGATGAAAGATTGTCTAATATCATCTGTCATTTCTTCAATCTAAACGGGACCAAAGGTAAAAATTAATCAGTCGATGATTTAACTAATTTGTTATATCTACATTGATGCGTATACTTAAAAGTTTAACAGAGTTAACAATACATGTTTTAACCAATACTCCTGTCTCACGTTATCCACTACCGCTGTACCATTTGACAATGGGCGCATTTGCACAGGCCAAACCTCGACTCGCTGTAAACAGATTCACAAATTCCAAACCAAGCAAGTGAAAAAACTCACTAAACAACGGAAAAAAAAATTGAATTTACCCCGAATCGAGATTATATCCCTGTACAAATGCGCCTTTTGTCAAATTGTACAGCGGTGCTAGATAGCATGAAGTGTTTGCCTCATTATAACTTTGACTGTTAATCTTTTAACGGCATTTTACATTTTGTAATTCTCTCGTTTTCCATGTTTCTCAATATAAAACTCGCCTGCTCTCCTTGTGAATGGCTATAGTTTTGGTTGCTCCCCTCTAAATGACAGATCGACTCTTCCTCGATTCCCCTCCGATAATAAATAATCGGTCACTTAATTAATCATAATGAACAACCACAGGTAGCCAAAGCTATGCATTTGTATGATTTTTAGTAATATGACGAAATATTAAAAAATGCAATAAAAATAAACATGTCTACCTGTGTGTTGTGTTTCTCTTTGCAATTAAAGGAAATGGCCTGAAACTTCACAGGAATGGAAAGAGAAACAAAACACACAGGTGGACATGTCGACAAAAATCATGCAAATGCATAGCCTGGGCTACCTGTGGAACAACTAACTCGTTTAATTACCGTTTTCTTCGAGGTATCATCGAACTTCACATTGACATACATCAAGCCAAGCGTCATATCAAAAGTACTCGTCATTTTTGTAATGCAACTGTACCATCGTGAAGGTGAGGAAGAACTCCCCAAAGAAATTGCACTTAGGTATTTATAGACAACTCGCCACATCAGATAGTCGATAATAACTTGAGGGTTTCTAAAACAGAAGAGTTAATTGCGATTTTACAACATTCGGGAATGGTGGGCGACATTGGTTAATATTGAGTAGCACATTAGTTATTTTAGGAGACATTGGGCAACTAATAAGTCTTATTAACCGATATAATGCGAACATGAGCCCAGAGTAGATCTTGAATGACACGCGAGACGATGAGAGAAAACAATAATAATAGTAATGATAACAATTATTTATATAGCGCAAATTCAACAATGCAGTTTTCAAATGCGCTTAAGAGAAGCGTAAGAAATTGAATTCACATTACTTACCCTGAAACAGACGTATATAGTTTGTAAAAATTCTTGAAGTAAGTCGCATTTCCAATAATCAATTCTTCTCCGGTAAAGCTCTGGCCATATATCATTTTCAACATCCTTTTTAGAAATACACACTAAAAGAATATGCAAATATAGGCTTAATATGAATAATTGTGGATCAAGAAAAAACTGAAATCAAATAGCTACACGCACACCTCATTGGCATGTTGTTTTGACCATATGCTCATTTGCATGTTCGAGGTAATCTATACGAAAACATTCTATACAGCTGCTCACATAAGATATTCAAGTTGGAAAAACCTACTCTATTAATATCGCAATCTGATAGGTTAACTCTATTATAGTGTTCCTGGTTCATCCACACGAACGTTATCATCATCAGCAGAAGCACCATTATGACTACCATCATCATCAGCATTATAACCATGATACTTTTGTCTCTTTTCGCTATCAGTACTATAACCATTATTACGAAATCCCATCATTGTCATCATCCTATTAGAGCGTATTCGTATAACCCACTTTTAAAATGCTAATGAGAATATGTGTAAAATGTTATGCTAATTTGTTGTGCCTGTTATAAAATGCCTCAGTGAGTTGCGCTCTTGGCTTCAAATAATCAAAATAAAACGTTTATAGATTTACTCGAAACCACTTTTATCAATGTTTTCCACAGTGGCTTGTGCCTCAAACATGTTATTTCACACATATTCTCATTTGCATTTTAAAAGTGGGTTATACCAATACGCTCTAGTTACCAACCATGCACCACCACCATCATCATCGCAACTGACCATCACTATCATGATCATCATGCAAATTAAATCTATCATAAAAGTAAATAATAAATTAATAAATCACTTTTTTAACGTCTCAATCGCTTTAGCTGGACACATGTGCCCTACTAATTGGGGAGACTCAGACACACACTCACTACCTTAATTTTTGCGGAGGGAGGAAAACCGGATAACCCGGAGAAAAACCCTCGTGGCATAGGATAGAAGAACACATCAAAGAAACTCAACTCACATATAATCCATGCCCGAGCCAGGACTCGAACCTGGACCACAGCGGTGAAAGGCCAGCACTCTCACCGCTAGTCCACCCATGCCACCCTATCATTATACCAATATCATCTTAATTACATCACCATCATGAAAAACATGATTAGCAAGCTTCATCATTATTATCATCATAGCATATATGTTTTTTTTTTTCAGTTTTTACCGACGATGGTTTACAATAGTCCTTCAGTTTGTATCTGTAATCACGAATGGCTCTTTTCTCGCGAATGCTTTTTTCAACAGATTCCATGAGTTCCTCTTGAGCTGTCTTGCCACTTTCTATCTGCAAGATTTCAAACATAAATGTTTTGTTACTCAAATAGATGAATATTTAATTTAGAGATGGAATAGGAATGAAATTCACTTATAAGTATTAAAATGGCAGCCATGGCAATCAAAATCCTTAGAGTTCAAAAAGGCACCATTTTCATATCTTCAGCTTACAAACTACGCTAAGACTTGCTTTGTGAACCTGTGATAACAAGAAATCAAGCACATTCGAAAGGGATTTTTCGGCTTCTCCTGATAAAATTTTAATTATTAAAAGTGGGGTTTGTTACAATTATGTGCAACTGGACCTGCCCTTACTATAATGTGTCTGTTGTTGTGAACTAACACCAGTTGATCGAGTATCAATCATTTTAGAATTACCTCTGCAAGTTGTACTTCAAAATTATAAATTGCCATAAGCTTTGCCTCGGAGCCGTTGATACCTAATTGCTTCGCAAATTGTTGTATCTTTGCCTTGACCATGTTTCGTACCTGGATTGATTAAAATATAGTATCTTATTGGTACTTAGGCTGCGCTCATTATGTATGGCAGAGGGGGGGGGGGGGGGGGGGGGAGGGGACAGGTGAAATTGTGGGGGGATTTGGAAAAAAAATAACAAGAAGGGGGATGTGAATTTTTTATCAGTTAAGTGGGGGGATACCAAGGAGGGAGTGGATAAACTTTTATTCGTGAGAGGGGGGATTGTGAAATTTTTTGATAATTGTGAGGGGGTTGTTGGGATATTTTTTTGCATTGAAAGATTTCACCTGCCCCTCCCTCTACATAATGAACGCAGCCTTACTGGTCAATGTTGTCCATAACAACGGTGAGATTCAGCTTTGGCATAATTGTGTGGTAAACTCTCATTCGCCAATGCAGCAACGAGATGCGGACATGCGTTTGGGGAGGGGGGTAGGAGGGGGGGGGGGATTGGTGGCTCAACACCGCAACACCACAAAATATTACGCATCACAATATCTCTCACCAAACACTACAAACACCACATCTTTACAATTAACCGCACAATGCAGCTTTGGTAAAGCAAACACCGCGTAAACACCGCCGAAGGTATTATCATCACTAGCTGCACACCGCACTTTGAGAATGTTTTCACCGCAACACTACAAAAAAATATTCATCAATACCGCAGCACCGCAATCCTCCATGCCCCCCCCCCCCCCCTCCGTATGGGACACAAGTTGTATATGCTTACCTCCTCGCTTTTATTAAGGTATAGTTGCCGATGAAATGTGAGGGTAGCAGGAGCAAACTAATAAACAAAAAAAAAACATTTTGATGAGTGGCATATCATTGAAATAACATTTCAAACGCAAAGAATCGAAGTTTGTCTTTCTTATTAACAACAAAAACATGTGCTTGAAATGTAGACACAGTGGCATTAGAGGAGATTAATAAATGGATCGTTGAATGAATAAATGAATGGATGGATGAATGAATGAATGAATGAATGAATGAATGGATGAATGAATGGATGAATGGATGAATGAATGAATGAATGAATGAATGAATGATTAAATTAATGAATGAAATTCACCGTTAATATTGTGCTTGACGAATCGTAGGAGTCAGTGATAACAGCGGTGTTGATCAGAGAATTAACATTGAGTTCGCGGACTGCTTTGGCCATTCTTGTTTCTATGGTAACACTATGATCAGTGTTGTTGAAGATGCTCCATCCACCGTAATCAGTAACAAGTTTGATCAGCGGTTGCACTCCGGCGGAATTTATCGCTTCAATGTTCAAACAGGACTGGTAAAACCGTGCCGTCTTCATAACTGCAACATTCTATAAAACAGCTATACGTTACAATTTAAACAATGGGTGGACGATATTATAATCCCGGGGGGGGGGGGGGGGGGGTACTCCGCTAGGATTTGGGTAGGGGTGTTCCGCTGGGATCCTAAAACGGTGACCCTGTTTATGACAGAAAAATACCAAATTCGTATACCCTGTTTATGACAAGGGATAAAAATGGGACCCTGTTTATGACCCTGTTTATGCCGCGAAAACGTGCTGAATTTCCCGAAAGACGAAAGACCGCGCTGCTCATCGTATTACCTAATTAATATACCTGAATATGACAAAAAAAAAACTAAGGACATTGGGAAATATGGGGGGAAAAATATCCTGTTCATGACAGAAAACTCAAAAAACCATACCCTGTTTATGACAGAAATCTCGAAAAACCATACCCTGTTCAGCGGATCATCCCCGTATAGTAAATATATGGAAGTACCCCCCCCCCCCCCCCCCCGGGATTATAATGGAACAGGCACTGCTGCAAGCAACAAAGCTCTGATATTTTATTAAAGTAGGCAAATTTAAATTATATGCTAATCAACAGAAAGAGTCCTTAATATAAAATGCTACTCTTTAATGCACGTCAATTACATTGTGTTCTTTTGTTGTTGTTCGACTATCACACTTTAGTTATAACTAGTACATTTTGTTGGCTCCTTCTCCGTGTACTAGACACAGTCTACGTAATTCATTAGAAACAACAAAAGACTAAATTTAAACAAAGAACGAAGCTAACAAAATATACAATAGGTTTCCAGTACACACAGAAGGAGCCATTTTGTTTACGGGTTAATGAGAACTATGTTGTCGTAGCCGAAGCTGCAGTCCACACTCTAAAGCCTGCAAAGGATGTCAGTTATATGGACATAATTTGTGATTTATTGCACGTTTTTTAAAGAAATATTTATGTTTATATCTACCACAACAACAACTTTTTATGATCATATAACACAAACACGTACAACCAAAATATGCTAGCTATGAGTAAATCGATAAAAAGAGAAGAAATACCGACATCCTTTGCAGGTTTCAGAGTGTGGGCTTTGTTTGCGACAACGATTTTTGAAATAGGTGTATATCAAACGACCACATCAACTATGCTAAGTATGTAACTCTTCGTGCTTAAATAAATGCTTTTATTATTGTTACTATTAACTCAAGTATATATAAAGGCTTGGTTATTATGTTAATTAGTACATTTTTAGTTTCTTTAATAATGCCGTGGGCTTTCAAGATATCATTTTTATTCGTTTAGGGGAGTTGTTGATCTGGGTTTGTGACAATTTGAAATGCATGAAATAATTTTTTTGGTCACGTGACTTTACGGCACTTAAAACGGTTATTTGAAAATAGGGGTACACACCCTTTATCTATTGAACTCCAAAGCACTTTTTTTTTTAGGTATTTAGAGCAGGTTTATGGATTGGATTTTTCTCGATGCCTATCTATTTAAAAAAAATAAGTTATTTAAGAAAAACTAATACGCAAATTACACTAAATCGTAAAGTTCCTTTTAAAAGAAACTTAACAATGTATAATTGAATGGGCGTAATAGCAAAAATCTTTACACATCCTATTTTAAATCAAAAATTGGGAACCAAAATTTCGACCTAGCTCGTCACGTGATACTCACCCGAAAGCTAGCACGTAGCCAGTGATACTCAACTAATGTATGTCAAAATATTAAGAATTATCACCAAGAGCTTCTTACAGCTTCTTTGATCATTAATCGACGTGAGCACGTGAGCGCCTAGAGGCAGCACACGCTTACAGCTCCTAAATAATTTCCAATTTTTGCCTAAAATAAGCCTATTTATACCACCAAGATCCTTATTTGAACGCCTATACATCTGATACTACTAATATGGCGACGTATACGTATTCAAGATCTCTTCTAATGACCATTTTGAAGTCAACTCCTAAAGCAACCCTAAATAAACAACTCTGGAGGAATTTGTGTCATTTTGGGATAACTAAAATCAAGCCTACACGACTTGGTTGCAGATCTGCTCAGAGAATAAGTTATAATCCACCGCCAACCGCAAATGAAGCTGAAAGTTCTGCAAAACTGCCGATAAAACCTATTTATTCGAGCTCATTACGTATGCAGAATCGTCCATTTTCGAAACCAGCCAACCGTATACTCATCGAAGTACCCATTATTAACGAACAATGCAAATCTACAACAAATTCATCAATTCCCAGGAGTGATGTTTATCCAGTCCCTAAATTTATGCTAAGCAACATCAACATCAGCGTTCCGTATATTAGGAGGTAAACTGTTCCACATAAAAGCACCACGATAGCTGAAGCTATTTTTCAAGTAGTTCGTGTGCGGTAGTGGAACAGCGAGTTTGTTGTTGGAGTCGCGCAAAGAATAGCTTGTAGTATCGCTCCTATGTACAAATTTAGAACTTAAATATTCGGGTGCTAGGCCATTAAGAGATTTGTATACTAGGTTATTTGTTTGAAATTGACGTTGGACGCTAAGGTTTTTCCAGCCTAAGGCCTCTATTAGAGGTTGGGCATCAGTGTCGTATTTAGAAAAAGTCAATATCCTAGCTGCGCGATTTTGAAGTTTTTGGAGTTTGCTACATAGCGTTTTACCACAGTTACCCCAAACGACACTGCAGTAATCGAAGTGCGGCTGCACCAAGACTTTGAATAAAAGGTGCAGAGTCGCTGGAGGCACAAATGGTCTTATTCGTTTTAGTGCTCCTATTCCAGAAGAAACTTTCTTTGCTAAGTTATCGATATGTTCACTCCAAGTAAGGTGGTGATCTATAGTTACACAAAGTAATCAGTATATACATTGCTGTGATCCCCCCTCCTACCTACAGATAATTTCTGAGATCCCCCCTCCTAGACAAGGGGCCGACCATTTAACTTTTGGGGGGGGAGGGGGATGATTTTTAAAATAAATTCCCTGCACGGCCGAAAAAAAATTTCCTGCAAGCCAAAATCGCCACTGAATTCTTTGAATTCTTTATTGTACACGTGGCTGTTTTTCAGGATTTTTTGTTTGTTTGTTTATTTGTTTGTTTGTTTGTTTGTTTGTTTGTTTGTTTGTTTGTTTGATCCCCCTTTTGATGCTGTAGATTACGACTGATCCCCCCTTTAGTACTCCCGAAAATTGACTGATCCCCCCTAAAATCACCCCCCCCCCCCCCCCACCCAGGCGATAAATAATGTCCGGTCCCTTAACAGTTAATTTTTTAGCCGTTTCTCAGTTTACAGTTAACCCCATTCAGACCCTATTAATATACTTGATAAGTTAAACAGGGCCAAACATTTCAGTTCAACATCTTCTCTTTAAAAAGGTTACCTGTGAGTAGTTACGGGAAACTTGCTCAAGGGCATGTTTCAGTGTGCGATAGTTTTCAACAATCAGAATGTCGATTACCCTAGACGATCGGGTACCATTCTTCACTGGATGCCTTTGTTGCCACCCCCCACAAGCATAAGCATAAAAGTCCTGACATGGATCCACACTTTGATTCATACTATGAACTATGTCTGAAAAACAAATCAATACGTTAAATGTAAGAAAACTATGATCAAATATGCAGTGTATTTACGCTCAAAATATTCGCCGTGATTGCAATACGTGATACTCTGCATATTTGGGAGAATGACTAGAAGTTCGATTCAGCTAGCAGACTCTATTTTTTTATCAATATTTAGAATAAGAGTAAGAATCGGTTCTGCTTATTAAAATAGGGCCTGGTTACCAATAGTGCACATATGCATGTACAGTTCGTTCTTTTGTTTAATCTATAGAGGCAGCAGAAGTAGGCCTGAGAACATTTGGTGATTGATTCAAAACTAGCCAACCTTTTCCAAAATCGAAGCATTGATCCTCATTGCATATTTCATAGTTCCTGCCCGACACGGAACTCCTTTGTTCTTTAAATGGCTAGTGAGTACAACACTGCAAGGGTAATGCATATTACTTAGAGTAAACTGAGTAATATGCTCACTAACACAGCAATAGGCAATGCGCAACACCGGGGGAGGGGACTCCCTTAAAAAATAGATTGGGGTGCTTGACGAACGGCTTTCGAAATAACCCTAAAAGGTAAGCATAAATTAACTCAGATACTGCATATTTCAGATCCTAAAAGGTACGACCACATTTAAAAATTTTTCAATATGAAGTGAAGTTCGAATACTGACCCTTAAAGGTATGGCGTCATTTCGAGACCCTAAAAGGTAAGCAAGGGTCTTATTTTCGACCCTAAAAGGTCAGTCGAGCACCCCTATCCATTTTCTAAGGGAGTCCCCTCCCCCCCCCCCCCCCCCCCTAACCGGGTGCGCAACCTATATACTTCTTCTTGCGGCTGTACGCTTGAAATTCGTACTCGTGGTTGTACTCATGATGAAAGGAGCTTTACTAGTGCAATGTGCAATGTAGTTCTTAGCCACGAGGGATTTTCGGGGAACTGACAAAAAAGCGTCCAAAATGTTCCTTGGTGGGGAGGGGAAGGTCGGAACATCACTAAATTTCTGAGAAGTTAATTAATATTATCTTTAGTTGATTAAAAATGTTGCTTGGTGGGGGAGGGGAAGGACGAAACATCACTTGCTTTAGCCTGTCTTTTTTTTCTGTAGTAATAATAAATCACTCCGGCGACATTAATAGACCAGTTTCGTGTTATTTAGCACCGCTGTACTATTTGACAAAAGGCGCATTTGCACAGGCTTAGCCTCAATTCAGAGTAAATGCAAATGTGTTTTCTTTTGTTAAGCGGTAACATTTTTTCGTGCTTTGCTTGGGATTTGTGAATATTTTGACAACAAATCGAGGCTTAGCCTGTGCAAATGCGCCTTTTGTCAAATAGTACAGCGGTGATAGATAACGTGAAACTGGAGTATTAACTGGCACAGTTTTAGCAGTTTAAATAAAGATTATCTTAAATGTGCTATAGTAGCAAAATAACAAACTGCCCTAGCTATTGAAAACGCGCGACTACGGGCGAAAATGAATTTTGGCTGGTCGCAAATCATACCGCATCAGCCCTGTTGTAGGAAATTTCCTAGTCTCCCTAGCAGCCGTTCTTAGTCACGTGACGACACTAAAAACGGCTGCGAGGGAGACTAAATATTTCCCAAATGTCATTATTTTTTTTGAAACTTGACCTAATATATTGATGATAATCGCTCCGCTCGGGCGCAAATGATGCTACTCGGGACGCAACTAAACAATATGCCCTCCAAAAGTCATGTTATTCTCATATCTATTATTACTATTATTTCTGATTCTCCTTGAGCTCAGCATGATCTTTTTCAAAAAGCATTCGATATCCTGACCACCAATGCATAGAACACAGTAAAAATGAATTTTAGTAATGTCAAAATAGTTTTAGACGACTAAGAAATCATAAAAAGACAAAAAATACGAAAACTTAATTTCTAGATCTGTACATGTACTAATTTCTAAAGTAATTAAAGGGTGTCGGGAAAACACTGATACGGACCGTCCGTCGGCGGACCAACGGACCGGCGGACCGCGGACCGACGGACCGGTCCGTCGACGGACCATTTGGGAAAACACGGACCAAAAAAAAAAAAAAATCCAAAAAATAAAATTAAAAAAATATATAAAAAAATAAAATATGAAAATAAAAAAGTTAATGTAAAAATAAAATAAATAAAAAATAAAAAAATTAATAAAAATATAAAAATAAATAAAAATGAAGAAGTAGAAAAAACATATTTATAAAATGTTTCTTTACACGAACAAACTCAATAATTCAGAAGAATTAACCTATTAGTGAGTGTCCCACTGTGTTTCTAGCTGCGACTCGAGGAATCGGGATACTTGAATTATACTGAGAGACTTTTTCTGATATTTTTTTCTCTCAAACTGCAACAATCCAAACGACAAGTTAGTTCAAAAGCCGCCTGCAAACAGAGTACGAATCTCGTGATGTCGAATCTTTATAATGTCAGTCATCACTTCATAAGACACGCACGTCCTTCTCTCAGTATCGATCAATATATAAATTTGAGTGGACACCAAATATGCATTAATATATAAGCCTATAAATAAGAATATTGATCGATCAACCCAAAGAGAAGCTGGCCTGAGAATCGTACCTGAGATTCACATTGCCTCAGATTCAAATTCATTTCCGGGGGAGGTCAACAAGGTCAGTTTATAAAAGCTTTTATGACACCACTGATCAATGTAAAGTAATTGCAAATCAGATATGTCGTTATTTAATACTTGAGTTCAATTTATTAAATTATTTTATCAAAACTAACAGCCTTTAAATTACTTCGATTTAACGCATTAATCTCTATCAAAATCGAAGCCTCAGATTCACGGGCTGTACTATGTTAAACTATTATAAAAACATATCAGAGAATAATTCTAGATTTATAACTGTTATCACCTCGAAATGGACACCGGTAGAATAGGCCAAAGTTTGATACGCATGAAATTAAATACAAATCTAATAGGCTAATATATACTATATTTTCAAATTTGTGTTCATTACTGATTGAGACCAATTTTCCCGTTTCAAAGTTTCAACTGAAACAAAAAGGATAAAGTATGCTTTCAGTAAGCTTCAACTATTATTTTTAGATTTTTATTGATTTTAGTCAAGTTAGACAAATAACTGAGAGATCCAATGGATTTGCAACTCACTAATAGGTTAATTCTTCTGAATTATTGAGTTTTTTCGGGTAAAGAAACGTTTTATAAATATTTGTTTTTTTCTACTTCTTCATTTTTATTTATTTTTATATTTTTATTAATTTTTTTATTTTTATTTTTTATTTATTTTATTTTACATTAATTTTTTTATTTTCATATTTTATTTTTTAATATATTTTTTTAATTTTATTTTTTGGATTTAATTTTATTTTTTTTGATCCATGTTTTCCCTAATGGTCCATCGGTCCGCGGTCCGCCGGTCCGCTGGTCCGCCGACGGACGGTCCGTATCCGTGTTTTCCCGACACACTTAACAAAAAGAATTCGCACAAGTTAAAACTGTGAAAGAATGTTAATTAAATGATTTGAACGACAGCTTGCATGACGTCTACAAGAACAAAAGCTTGAATTACAGCAGTTCTCAGTTACACGTGCACCGCTCGTATAAAAAGCACCGCTATCAAACGTGAAGTTGGTGGACGTCAATCAAACTGTGTTTACAAGACGCATGGTGTTTTTACTTCAGTCGGGTTGCAAAACATGTCTGAATTCCTACAACAACCTCTTCGTCGGATTCAGACATGTTTCGCAGCCCGTCTGAAGTAAAAACACCATGCGTCTTGTAAACACAGTTTGAATGACGTCCACCAACTTCACGTTTTTTAGCGGGGCTTTTTATGCGAGCGGTGCACGTGTGACTGAGAACCGCTGTAAAACAGCATCAATTGATTGAAATCGTATATGCGTTTTTTCATCATGGTCTACTGAGAAACGAATAGCTGCTTAAAATAATAAAAATCGAATTAATATTAAATGAAATATATGACTAGCTATAGCCTTAGTAGTAGGTCTTGGGGTGAGGGAGGAATTATTGCTGCGAGCGAAGCGAGAATCATACTAATCATGTCGGGAACCCTGTGTTGTTATGAACGAGAAGTACTGGACATACTAGGTGGTTAAAAAGAACGTTTATAATAAAGAACCCCGGCCAACTATAAACACGAATGTCCCAAAACAATACTGATTGTCGTATTACAGAAATCATTTCATTGTTGTTTTGTCGTTTATAAAGAACCCCGGCCAACTATAAACATGAACGTCCCAAAACAATACTGATTGTCGTATTACAGAAATCATTTCAGTGTTGTTTTGTCGTTTATAAAGAGCCCCGACCAACTTAATAAACATGAACGTCCCAAAACAATACATCAAAAAAGAGAATGCCATAAAAGTGTTTCCATAAAAACTTACTAAGCCAACTTCGCAGCATCTCACTTTCAATTTGAAATAACTAGTTTAGAAATTACTTGTAGCGCGTACAAAAACATTCAACTTGGGAAGACACTATATTTACATAATAAAGACGCTTGCTCCGAAGCGTCATGATAACTTTTACATGTTTGAGACGCTGCTACATTGTGCATTTTAAATGTGGCGCTCTTGGTTGTTGAGTTCTGTTTCGAAAAGTAGAACTTTGCAATGTTTGTATCAATAATACATTGCCAGACAGCCTCTGTAACACTATAACTACTTCATCAGCTTCTCTCGCAACGGGGCATTGTGTCACACCAACTTTACGGATTCTAGACAGTTTCAAAGCCAATATAGTACTATATTTTATAACATCAAAACCCCCATTACCTTTGCCAATGTCGAAGCAGCTATCGTCATTGCATATTTCATAGGTCTTTTTTGGTTTTTCAACGGAAGGACTGGATGATTTGTCCAAAGCTTGAGAGTATAAAACTGCTAGTACTATGCATACTATGAAAAGTATAACACAAACAACCGCTAATATCGGGAAACAGGTTTTCTTAACTCTGAAGTAAACTCGATGATCGTCAATATACTCTTTGTTGTCCGCCATAGGTGCAAAGAAACAAATGTAATAGTTTACAAAAGGCTCGTTTTATGTATCTTGTATGAAACAACGCGGGAAAATGCAATCACGGCGGGCCCGAACGCTTCAAAAAACAGCACTTACGCCATGCATTTTGGCCAGCGGTAGCTCGCATGAGAATGAAATAAATTTCAAGATGGCGGCGTTTCCAGCTATGCAGGCTACGTTTACAGTCGAAGAAGTCATCGAGAAAGTATTGAATTCTGACGAAGAGGAGGACGAAGAAGAAGAATATGAAGAGAAAGAAGAAAATAGAGCTGATGATGGTGCGATTGAGTCTTGGCTTGATAGTTTTCCGGCGCCAGAAGGTTTTAATAGAGAGCTTTTTAGGGACATCGGGAAAGAGGTTTGGAAACCCATCATCCAGCAGTGCTCAGTTAGCTGCAATCACGGTGAATTGCAGTCCACTGAGCGGTCAAAAGGTAGGCCTTTCTCTAGAATATATGTTTTAGTACAGAAATTTGATATCCTCACCAATGAAAACATGGTACTTGACAAATAATATACATGAATTGAACTTTATTTTTTCGTGTACACCATTTCTGAAAGCAGGAATATTTAATCATCACGACATTAGTTCTCTGAAAGCAGGAATATTTAATCATCACGACATTCGTTCTATAAAATTTGAAATAAAAAAAAGCTAAGAACTGATAAGAACTTATGTTTACTGATGTATCTTTTATTACAAATCAAACACAATCTTTTATTATATTAGCTTTATAGTTATCATAATCATATCATTACATATCATTAATTATGTACATTACATGACATTATATATGTATATTTCAAAATTCATACTTGATCGCGTTTTATTTATGTTATTTCTATTTAATGTTATCTTTTTTTTTGTCTCATTTTTTCTATTCTATAATATTATGTTAACTAAAAACTGACCATAATATATATAAAATTACTTATGTAAGCTATCTATCAAGATTGGTTAGCCAGCAATGGTTATTATAGGTAGCCTGCAACTTATCGTCTGTTTAATAACAAAAATTGTAAATTATGTATATATATAAGGTACTGAATAAACTTTTGTCATTTGTCATTAATACATTACTTTTTGTATAGCTGCTCAAGTCCTCTCCACTGCAACCCTCAATGCTGGTTCAATCCTCAGCAGCGAAGCTTTACTGTGGTTGAAAAGGTTACGTGTTCGTCTTGGGGGAAGGGTTGCTTTTAAAAGACCATACCATGCCAAAATGTCTAGAAGTATTCCCTATGATGTGTTCAAAGTTGCAAGACGTCTGGTGTCAGAAAACAGAGATGGTAGTTTCGATGAGCCTAGATGCTTCATCAAGAAGAACAACAAAGCTGAGGTTATCTGTTTTACCTCTATGTACTCTTTCCAAAAGTTTATATCTGTACTAACTGCATTGAGTATTATAGAGGTAAAACAGTACCTAAGCCGACAACTGCGAGCCAAAGGGAGAGAAGACCACATTGTGAAGCTTCTGGTAGAGGACGAGAAACAACTGGCTCTCACCTATTGGATTAATCGTGGCCAGCTTGATATTACTTTTGAATATGGAGAATGGAATACAATAAGCTATCCTTTCCATAACTGCAAATTTGATCCCGCCTCCTTTTGTACTACCTGACCTAATATTTATCACTAACAGGTTCCCATTTAAATCTGTACTTTCCCATTTAAATCTGTACTTAATATGCAAATTGTGTTGATATGTGCTAAGCACACAGATCAACCAATCAGAGAAGTTCACTTCAGAAATAATATACTCTGATTGGTTGATCTGTGACAGTGTTTAGCACACATCAACACAATTTGCATGAGTACAGATTTAAATGGGAAAGTATAGATTTAAATGGGAAACCTGTTCACTTTTGTTTACTAAAGACGTGTTGCTCCTACATCCAATGTTACAATCAGAAAAGGAAATCAAAAATTATTGTGGTAAGCCAGAGAACAATACATCAAACAAACTCAACTCGCATATGATTCAAGCTTAATTGGCTCTAACCTGAATGACAACAATGAAATGCCAGCTGTAAACCATTATGCCGCTCATGGTCTGTCTCTGTTTTCTGACACCAGCACATGGTTGATAGCAACATATCAAACAAACTCAACTCACATATGATCCAAGCTTGGCTCCAACCCGAATGACAACAAGATGCTAACCAGTAAACCACTACCGAGCCCTTTCCCTTTAAAGCTCTCAACTAAAACCTTCCTGGTAGGTAAAATGCTTTATAAAAATGGCTCTTTTAGGAGCCACCCACTTTTATAAAAGTGAATGCTGTAAGTGAGTACTGCAATGCACATCAAACACATTCATACACAATCAAATAACTGCATTAAATGGTCATATTTCTTTAATAAATAGTTAGTATATCCAAAATTGATATAAATAATAAATAGAAGTATGTACAAGGTTAAAAAGTTAATTAATATTATTATATACATTTATAAATATATATTTCATGTAATAGACAAATTTTCAATATATTTTACAATCATAAATCATTGTTTTTAAAAAGGATAAAATGCATATTTACATGGCTTTGATTGTTTTTTTTTTACATTATACATATGTACAAATATTTGTTGTCTCTTAAAATTAAATTTGTTCTTATACATCTCCAATGTTTTCTATTGTCTTTTAATAATTTCATTGATACTTTTTTAAATAATAAATAACTGTTTATGTAGAGTACAAAGACTAAAAGCATGTGCTTTGCACTATCTAGTACAAAATAGCATTAATTAAACATATTGTAGCATTGCTTTTAGTGTTAGTACTCTGTGATTTCCCTTGTTTCCAGTCCAATAAACTCAATATACAGCTGTGATAAGAAGGTAAATTTAAATTTACACCGTAAGTTTATCGTGTAAAATTCATTACAGTGCAAAATTTACCTTTTTATCAGAGCTGTTTCTTTAGAAACACTGACACAGTTCACACTAGCTTACACTAGTTCTCTGAACTAAATATAATTGAAACAAGTTTCCTCATGTAGTTTCAAGCTAAACTTGTAGCTTACATTGTAGAAGATATTAAAAACTTTACTTTTAATGTCACAATAATTTTGTATTTATACATGTACATGTCATGTAAACATTGCTTCCTATTTATCTTGGGAATTATGCAATATACACTTAATGACTGGTCCCGAGGGAAATTCGAGGGAAACAAAACTTACTGGTTTCCCGAGGGATCAGTCATTAAGCATTTTGTTATATAGCTAATCATTTTAGACAAGTCAATGAAGACAATTTGAATTTTTATTCAATGCGCTGGCCACTTGTATCCCGGTCGGGATACAGTTTGATTTAACTAGTATCACGTGAGCATCTAACAACCAATGAGAATGCTCGTTATATAGTCAAAATGATTAGCTATATAACAAATTATAATATACTTTTAGCATGAACTCCCCAGTCCTGTACATATGATGTAGGAAATACTAAGAGACAACAATTAATGGAGGTATGCACATATACATGTATAAATATATATATTTTTTCTTTTGGTCTTTCTTTCTTTTTTTTTTTTTTGAAAGAGCTCCAATGGGAATATGACCAAGTAAATCACAATAATAAATGGATTTGGATTGGCAGGTCAAGCAAGTTTTTTTATAATTTAGCACATTTTCGAGTATACTTTATCTATTAATGTGTAGTGTAGCTGTGTTGATAGAATAATGCAGCCAATGAGCCCATGAAACAGTACTATTAAATTAGTACTTAATAACATAAATTAAACAATAGAAAACGTGCATTCGATAAACTTGTGATACAATAGATTTGATACTATACTTTTGTAACTAAAGTTGCTTGTGGTTTTGTTGAATTCAGGATTTTGACTAGTAGTAATTTAATAGAGCATCACACCTCTATTTCTTTGATATAGAGATATCTAATTAATTACTATATGTTTATGACTACTATTTGATACTTGTAGACTCTAGAAACATGTTTTCTATTGTTTTGGCCATTTTTTTGTTTTCTTCAGGTTAGAATAAAACCACACTAATGTTTTTCCTTATTTGTTTTACTTAATTATGATTGTTTATAAGGGTAATAATCAGAAGACAAGATAACTTGCACAACAATTTCCCAAATTGTCCTTTTTTAAGAGCAAAATTGACTTTTCAGAATTTCAGGTACAATTTTGGAAATAGGATTTCTGTACAATTGAGTGCAAACACTTAAAACATGAAATAGTACTAACTAAGTAGTACAAAATAGCACTAATTGAACAATAAAAAAACAAAGGAATTTGCATTATTTAGTACTATTTAGATTTAGTACTAATTTTTTTAGTGTTTGCACTCTGAAGCCACCTAGTCAAGAGTCATATACATAGGCTATGCCATTCAAAAAGGTCTTGGATGCACATATAGTATTTTCATTCATGTAGCTATGTATGCTCAAAATCTACAAATTGTAGGTACAGAGGACTGAGACAATATTGAACATTATTTACAAAATTCTGTACTTCTTAACTCTGGAAATTCAAAATCTAATAAAAATCCACAATAAATTTGCTAAATAAAAAACTGATACCTTTCTTAGTATTGGGGCACTAGTCCATCACATTATGAAACACTTACAAATGAAATCAATGTATCAATGTGTACAAGATCCATTTGTAATCTAATGGAAAATACTGATTAGACTTATAGCACATGCATGTTGTTATAGAAGTTGTTTTAGTAGTAAAAGTAATTTATGTGCTGTGTTTGGCTAGCTCATTGTCCAGTTTTTCACTATATGCGCAGTCCACAGTATACAAGGAAAACACTGCCTTCACTCTCGGCAGCCTTAGAGTTCATTCAAGACCTTGCATGGGCAGTGTTTCCCTAGTATATGGACCTTCTAACTGGTAAATAACATATTATTTCAATAATGCTAAACCTAAAACATCCATTAATTCAAGGGAGTTTTCTTTTTAATTTTGTAAAATAACCAGAAATACTTTATTACATTTACCTTAATAATAAGGTTGTTGCTTGACTTTTGACACAAATAAGTAATTACAAACACTATGTGATTTTTTGGATTTTACAATACAAATATATACATATTTATATATATATTCAAAACAATGTTTTACAAATTTAAAAAATTAAATTGATAAATGTTACCTTCATTGTTTCCATGGAGTCCATAGCAAATGCAAAAATTGAAAGAAAAGTACATACATGCAATTAAGGCAACAAATAGATAAATAGAATATAATTTCCTAAGAATTTCATTATATTACATTATTTACAATTAATAAATTGAATTAAATTGAGAAGGGAATGTATTTCAAATGCAATTATATATAAGACAACAAATAGATAAATAGAATATAATTTCCTAAGAATTTCATTATATTACATTATTTACAATTAATAAATTGAATTACTTTGAGAAGGGAATGTATTTCAAATGCAATTATATATAAGGCAACAAATAGATAAATAGAATATAATTTCCTAAGAATTTCATTATATTACATTATTTACAATTAATAAATTGAATTAAATTGAGAAGGGAATGTATTTCAAATGCAATTATATATAAGGCAACAAATAGATAAATAGAATATAATTTCCTAGGAATTTCATTATATTACATTATTTACAATAAATTAAATTGAGAAGGGAATTGACTAAGAATGAGATAAATTATTAAAGAACTACCTAGAAATTATTGATTTAATTTGTGCTCTAAAGGGGTGTGAACAATACTTACACAATAGACTTGAAGGGGCCTTGTCAAGACCACATCCACAAAATAAATCATTGTCAATGGCACGCTTTGGAATGTATGCCAATCCACTAGAGGACACAGGCTTAGTAATGTTATACCCCTGTTTTCTCAACCAGATTAAAGAAACATATTCATGCATAAAAATTTGTTCCCATCTTGAATTAAAAATTGTATTTACACTATACTTACCTATGGAAACATGCTTTGATTCCCTTCCCTCCATAGAATTAAGACCCAACCCCATCCCATACTTACCTTTCATTTCCCTAGTGTGAACCGGCACAACATGGCCTAATGTCCACATTGTTTGATTAAAATTAAAATGACTAATATTCAACTTAAAAACAACACTACAAAAATGCTCAAGTTCACTTACCTGCTCATCTGAAATGTCAAGACGGTTAAAAAGGGAAACACAATTACGTAGATTTAAGGCAAGAAATGCAAGAACGTGAAAATGAAATTTAGATTTAGTATTGTCCTGTACCCCTGGTTCAATTGCATCAATTAAAAACATAAAATTGTGAAGAAAAAGTCTGGAGTCTTTTCCAGTAAACCTGTATTCAAATTTTTTTGCAACATCTACACCTGTTTCATCATAATGTTTCATTACCTTTTTTGCCAGCCTAGATAAAGAACACTTGGACTTGAGGACATTGACATAACAAACCAAAGGACAATTAGATGACAACTGTGAAAAAGAAATATGATCAGATGGAATGTTGGAGACTTTAACAACTTCTTCTAAAAAATATTTATGTACAAGAGCACAAGCATTATTTTTTAAATGCAATGGCTCTACATGAGCTACATCAATAACATTTTCAACAAGAGGTTTGAACTCTTGACGGCTTTTCAACCCAGAAATTAATTCAGTAATTTTTTTTCGTTTTGTTTTTTGTGTTAGTTTTTTTCTTAGGAGGCCCTTTTTCTCTTCTTCGACCTTTTTGACCACTTTAAGTCTGTGAGTGTAGTCCCAGGGTTTCCAAAGATGTTTCTCCTCTCTTCCAAATGTACCATTAAGGCTTGTCCCATTGGTAGTTGATACATCTGCAAAAGAGGAGAAATATTTTGCACTATTAGTAAGTTCACCAGCAAGAAAGGCAAGCATTTTCATATCATTTGGCAATTCAGATATCTTGAATTTTACAGTAACGTTTCTAGTGCCATTGAAAATTGTGTATGTTTCTTTCTGCAAAGTCTTGATTTCTGAAAGAAGAAAACTATATATCTTAATACAGGGAGAGCATTTTCAGAACAATTTGCACCAAAAATTAAAAAGTTTTCATTGCTGCTAAGGACTCCACGGCCAATGTTAAGGAAACTGGCAAGCCATGCACAGGCTGTGTCATCCTTGCCAAATGGTGCACCATCACCCCCTAAAGCAACATTAAAAGTATTAGTATCATCAAACCATGTAAGATCATAGCCACTAGTTTTATTGAAATAAAACTTAGCCAAATAAATCAAAGTTTCACATAAACTTCTGTAACAACCACTCACCTTATCGTCCATCCCATGACACAATTCTTCAACACTATAGAGAGTACCGATTGGAATAGACTTAATGAATGGCATAAGCTTATTGTATGACACCAGTCTAGGGACCGGACAATCGGCAATTGTTATACGTGTCGTCTGTGTCTTCTGATTATTAACCTTATAACCACTATCCCTGTACAGTTTCCTATATTTCCTTTTACCCGTAACCCCCCCACTATAATACACAGCTACACTACGGCACATATTTTCATTGGAGCTCTCATATTTATTCAGTTCTGACTTGTATTTCTTTACTGCAACTTTGCTACACTTTGGGCTCTTCATCATCATCTCTGTTATAATTTCTTTGCTGCATCTATTCAAAACTGTGTCAATTAATCCAACACTTGCTGCCCTCTTGGTACCCCCATGTATTTCTTTTGCTGCCTCAAATGTCTCTCTTCTTCTTTTTCTCCCACATGTATCCTTTAATGTCACCTTTCCATCCTTGAATTCAGTTTTTCTCCTTTTCCTCCTTTTCTTAACTTTCCTACTACTTCCTGTCTCCCCTAGCTCCTTCTGAATATCATGCAATTCCTCTACTTCCTTGACTGTCTGCCCTACCTACATGTTTAGTTTAGAAAAACCTTTAGTAAGCTACCTGATTTACTACCTAAGCCTATACTACTAAGGTTATTGTCATAATTAAAAACAAACATGGCATGTATAATGTACATAAGTTAATAGGTTTACAGTAGAGTACAAACACTAAAAGTGTGCAACATAAATACCACTAAATACTGCTAAATTATGCAAATGCTTTTGTTCTCTATTGTTTAATCAACACTATTTAGTGGTAAATAGTACAAAATATTGCACACTTTTAGTGTTTGTACTCTAATATATTAAATATTAATGTGGATGGTCCTGATTTTACACCTACTATTTGTCATTTGAGCCTGATCGAAACAAATATGATATCAAAAGCAGCTCATCAAGTTGCAAACTGTATGGTTGTCACTTGAAATTATATAAATTTATTATAATTAGTCATGCAGTTACCAGAAATAGAGATTTGGCTAAATTGATATGAGAACAATTTTGTAAAAAGCTGAATACAGTGTACATAGTGAATAGATTCTTTCTATATACTCAGGTGTTTGAACAATTAATTATTTATGCTTTATATTTTTAAACTGTCAAGAAGCGCCCGCCTCGTTCCAACATGATAATGATAAGATTTAATGTGAAGGCTTAAAATATTTTTTACCTTTCACATAAAAAAGTATAATTAATATATGACATCCAGTTTAAACCCGGAGTATCCAATCGATGAAATCGATAATCGATAAAATGGATATCAATCTATATCAATCGATATCAATTTATCGATTGATATTGAAAATCGATAATCAATCGATTGCAAAAATCTTTGTGACCTTCATCGATTGAGCGATAACAATTTAGCCGGTATCGATTGACATTCGATGACAATTTAGATATCGATTGATAATCAATAATAATTCAGTATATCGATTATCAATCGATGACAAAAATCTTTGTGACCTATCAATTGATCATCGATTGACCAATATCAATCGATATCAATTACCTAATTATATTGATTGATATCGATTGATCGATTGATTTTCCGATGATCGACTATCATCGATTGGATACTCTCCACACATATATGTATACACTCTAAGATTAACTAAATATAAAATTGTGACGAAATTGTAAAAATACTTGTATATATTATGTGAAATAAATTGATTGATTGATTGATACTCCGGGAGTTTAAAGCTTATTCAAAATAATAAAAATGTCATTGCAGTATTAAAGCTTTAATAGGCTTTGAAAATCGATGGCCGAAACAACATTGAGTCAAATCCCCGTAAATCATGTATCATACTATCATAAAAAGCTCGAAAAAGTATATTTAAGATTATCTTACCCTCTCGTCCAATCTTTCTGATTGAACTTTCTTTGCTTTCAGTATTTTCGTCTTCTCCTTGATTTCGTTGTCTACTTGTCTGATTTCCATCTCTATCTGTGCAAGAGTCCGATTCTTCATCATCTGTCTTTCCCTCTGTTCTCTTTGATGTTGTCTGTGTAATTCTATTCTATATCTTCCCATGTTTACGTTCACTCGATGATTTACAAAATTAGCGGTATCTTTGAAGGGTCGGCGCGAAAAATCAGAGATGAAAATTGAAAAACTAAATCGATAGAGTTGAAGATAGGACAATAAACGAGCCAAAAATCACATTTAAAACATAACAAAACTTAAAACAAAAATTTTTTACCAAGCATTATTTCACACGTCTTAACCATAAACTTCCAATTGTACCAAAACAGTCGAAAACAAAGACTTGTTTTGGTTGACTGAACCAAAGCAAACCTGGCAAGTTTGGTAGCAATGCAAAGCTCTGTTTACGCTCTACGTTTTCCCGCCATCCGATCGTTCATCGATTGATATACACGAAAATTACGAAGCCACGAATGAAGCACTCGGAGCTGTTCGTTATTTCGAACCCAGGCTCCAGGAATTTGCGCCCGTCCAATATGGCGGCTTGTCACACTCTAAAGTGCTGTTTTTCGAGGCGCGCGTGCCCGCCGTGGATTCGGGTTGCCTGTGGTGGGGTTGTGGGTTGCCTGTGTAAACCTGGGGAGGAGGGAATGGTCAAAACAAAGATGGCCGCCGTGAGTACGAGTGATGTTCGTTAAATGTTTAAGGATAGGAGGTGTAGTAGGCTAGTAAAAGAGAAATGAAAAGTTTATAAATGGTGGAAAAGGGTGGCGGAGGAGTGGTTTATTCGATATTGGTCGAATTGACAATGGTGGATGGGAAGGAAACCAAGTAAGTGAAACTAATAGAAATTGATATTTAATGTTGAGTATAATTAATGTGGTTAATATATAGTTGAGGCCCTGTTAGGGTTTTAGGATTATGGATTATTAGGAGTTTTTAGAGCAGGGATATGGATTATTGACCCAAAAGTTTAAGGATTATGGATTATTTTTGCATTTTTTAGGACCAATTGAGGATTTAGGATTTAAACTCGTTTGTAATTTATTTTTGGTAAATTATTAATCTTATTTACAGTTTAGGATTACCGATTATTTATGAACTTAAATCAGGATTATGGATTATTCAGACCCTCCCTAACAGGGCCTCATAGTTATACAAAGATATAATAAAAATGAGATATATGGTTAATCAGCTGGGTGCGACAGGTTGTATTTTATTAAGTCTGTTACGGTGTTTTTGTGCATGCACGCCATGGGCTTGAATTGAATGTTCAAAAGGCATTCAAAGGTAGCCAGTCACCTTAAAACATTGTTCACATAATTCTAAAAAGAACCACGAATACCATAATTCAAAAAAGTTACAAGTTTTGTTGGAAAATATAAAAATATTTATATTTTGTAGTACACAGCATGTAGTGTCTGCAACAAAATGTAATGCATAGGAGAGCTGGAGTTGAAATAAAATTCAATGCTATATTCATGTATGAGTTTTAAACTGTGCATGGGAAGAAAGCTTTTGAATTCCAATTGAACTGTTCTGATTTCAGAGTCATTTTATGTCAATACTTAAAATGCTTCAAAAGCATAACCCAAACAAGTGCAAATTTAAAGGCCTGCCACAGAGTGGGTGTGGCATATAATTATTTCAAAACCCCTTATGATTTTGGAAAATTCAGTGTTTTAAAATGAACATTATTTCTATGTCTCATGTGGAATGGCCCATTTATTTTATAGGTACAATCATTGCCAAAATGTGTTGGCACGATCACATTTCGGACACTTTTTTGTGGGTCTATCATTTTTTTCATTTATGAGGATAAGTTTGTCTACCCCCCTCCCCCAATACAATGTTGCTGTTTTTCATGAAAGAGTACAAGAGTTGGAAATGTTTCCCGCGATTGACAAGGTTCATATACCCCTCCAGCAACATTGACAGGGGGAGGGGGGGGTATTACAGATATAGGAACATAACAAAATCAACAATCGTGCCAACAGTTTTGACAATGATTGTCTGAGACACATATGACTTAAAACGCCATTGATATTGTTGTGGAAATGATATGAAATTTTCAGGACACAAAGTACATAGTGTACCGATTTGAACAGTAGCAAATTTTTTTCCAGAAAGAAGTTAATACTATCATGTGACGTCACTTTTGTTTAAAGTGCTTTAAATGAATGTAAAATTTACATGACAAGACACTTATATGCTCTATATTCGATAACACCCGTGTTCAAAATAAATGTTCTAAGGTAATAAGCAGTCCTTAACACATATATGCTTCGTAGTTGATATATTTATACTATAGCTCGCGCAAAATTGGATAACCATAGTAACGCCCAAAAATGCACGCGCTTAAGGCGTACGCAACAATACACGTCATTGTGAAGATATCAACGTTTGGAGAGGGTGAAAATGGTCTTCAAAGGCAAGATTAATGCCTATAAATGTGCCAGAGCGTATGTTCTGTTTAGAAAAAACACATACTCTCTTTCGGAAATAGCAGAGATGTGTTCTATATCAAAAAGCAGTGTAAGAAGAATTGGTTTAAACAAAATGAAGCGGAATTCAAAACAACCCGATCGACAAGAAAAGTAAGTTGGGAAGAAAGACTAACTTAACTGACAGAGAAAGAAGAATTCTATCCAGGGGAATCAAAAGGATCAGGAAAGAGGACGTAAATTTTACAGTGAAATCTTTAATAGAGTATTGCGGGCTTTCGCAGCGGAAAACAAGCTACCGGACTTACCTCAGAGAAATACAAAGATTAGGGTACAAGAGTTTACAGACAAGAAGAAAGGGACTAATCAGTGAATCTGACAGAAAGAAAAGACTTAAATTTGCAAAAGACAATGTAAAAACATTGAAAACTACACCAAACTATTGGACGGAGGACATGGTATTTTATCTTGACGGAGTTTCTTTTATTCATAAGTACAATCCGAAAGCAAATGCAATGAGTCCTAAAGGGAGGGTTTGGAGAAAAAGAAATGAGGGATTACAAATAACATCTAAGGGTTCGAAGAGTCTAGCAGGAGGAAGAAGGCTCCACCTTTTGGTTCTTATTAGTTATAGACAAGGTGCTATTTTTATTGAACAATACCACAAAATGGATGGCGAGTATTTCGCTGACTTTATTACTAGAAATTTTGAAAACATTTTCAAAAAGTTTTCAAAAACCAAAGCCAGAAAATTTGTTATGGACAACGATCCTAGTCAAAATAGCTCATTAGCTAAAAAAGCACTAAAAAAATCAAAGGCTACAATGGTGTGTATTCCTGCAAGGTCTCCAGACCTAAATCCGATTGAAAATATTTTTAATTTAGTTAAAAGAAAAATAAATAATGATGCTATAGAGCAAAATATTCTTAAAGAGAATTTTGAAACTTTTAAAGAACGTGTTATTGATACTTTATATTCGTTTGATACAACTGTCATAGACAAAACTATTCAAAGCATTCCCAAAAGACTTGAAGATATTATTAAATCCAAGGGATTTAGAACTAAATATTAGATTTACTACCTTGTATTAGTACATCCATTTTGCCTTTAAAGACCATTTTCACTCTCTTCACTGTCTTATGAAATTGATATTTTCACAATCACATTGTTGTCACGTAATCAGTATTTATATAGTGTGCAGTGTCTTCTGTGCAGAACACGGTACTCCATTGTAAAATCGTAATGATTCACTAAGTGCAACAATAAAAAGAGCTTAGACCTTGATCAATGTTTTATTGATGTTTATTCTAACTATTTCCTACAGAAATTATATTCAAAAAGCCTAACATGCCCATTTTATCAACGGTACTCCACACAAAACTTGTATTAATTGTTTTGAACATGTCTTCATCTTTTTATAAGTGATTCAACGTGGAGTACCGTTGGTTTTGAGTTAAATACTACAATTTGAAATATAAACTAAACGTCAGACAATTAAAGAATATATACAAACCCTATTGTTGAAAAAATTGGAGGGATATTTGTTTAATTTGGGGAGTAATCTATTATTTAACAGTGGAGAACCGTTGCTATTTCACGGACAACTATATACAAGCGCACATGGTGTTGAATGACACATTACAGACGTCATGTCTATACAAACAATGTTTTCTTTAATGTATTATCTCTGTATAGAGATAATAAATATATTTATATCTATAGTATAAGTATAGATATATATATATATCTATGTAGTATAGATATAAAGATATTTATATTTATTACACATATATTATATATATATATATATATATATATATATATAATTATAGATATAAATATATAGAGACAGACAGACAGACAGACAGACAGACAGACAGACAAAAATGTATGTACACAAATTTATTAGCAAAAATGTATGTACAAAAATTTATTAGCATACATACATATTCTTTGTTCATTTATTTATTAGTTAAAATAAGTTCTGAGAAACAACGTGCGCATGGTTTCATTGCACATTGCTCAACCTCTGGTATTTGTCTCCAAAATTCGAAATAATGCCAGCGTACTCTCATCATATCAGTATTAATTCGATCTATTGATCCTCCCTTTATCATAACGAGTGGGGCATCTGCAGTCGCGAAAAAGGGTGAGTCCTTGTCGAAGAGAATGTCTTGTTGTACAAAACTTTTAGGTGCGGCTAAGTGCATAGTATCCCCTTCAAGCATTTGCAAGAAATCGGACCATGCGATTATAGAAGGCGACCATCTAAAGTCATTGAGGATTATTACTTCTGACTCCTCTGCACCCACCCACGCAAAACCACCAGTTGCCGGGTTCACAAAGGCATGGTAAATAGCTTTCAGAGGTGAAATCATGAATGTTTTACCTGAGTTTGCCGGTCCATATATATATATGTTTCGATATTTTGCACGTCCATAGTGAAGTGCTGAGTAAATTGCGCTAGCATAGACATGCACATTTATTTCATTTCGGTGAAGTATCTGTAGTGCGGCCGCTAGCCATTTCTTTTCACATCCTTCTATACAGTGTTTTTCACCTTCCTCTACTAGTAGTTCTATGCGACTTTTATTCAAGCGTTCTTGTTTCTTTTCAGCATCTTGCAGTTGTGAAGATATAGATAATGCTTCATTTACTACTCTGATCCCTCTATTCGCTATAAATTGTGCAAGATCTTTTTTTCCCTCTTTCTCCTGTTTTGCTGCATAGGCCATTAGATCGAGCCGAGTCTTGATATTATTGTTTCGAATAATAGTGGTTACTTCGTAGACGCTTAGCATTCGTTTTCTTTTCTTCTTTTGCTTCTTCTTGGGGCCACTGCCTTGGCCATCAGCTCGACGAGATGTTGTAGCTGCAGAGGCTGCAGTAGTTCTCGGTTCGTCCTCTAAGCTTGGATGGTCGGGCGATAAAAACGGTGTTGTATCTTCTTTTGTGCAGTAGCGATAAGCACTATAATAGTTACTGTGATTGTTGCTGAAATTGACTTGAATTCCAAACCTTGCATCTAATGTATCACGAACTAGAAGCCATCTACTTCTTTTGTTGAGCTTTAGAGCCATATGGTAGTGATATACTTTGTCGGACAGGTCGTTGTTTGTATCGTTGTGATTATGCTCTTCTTTAGCGACTATAAACTGTACAATACGCGATGTCGTTGATGTACCCCATGCATTACGAACAATATTTGCAAACGATTCACGAGAATGGACTTTTTCGGGATCTGCTCGACTGTATGTAACTAAATAGACCAAACGTTGCGAACGATTCGGCATTGACTCTGCCATGATCACAATGTGAACTTCAAATAGACGTTTTCTGCTCAGTTGTTGTATAATGTTCTTTATGTATAACGCTTTGAAGTATGAGATTTATTTTACAAATGCACAACTTGTATAATGTACCAAACCAGTGACGTGCATCTTTTGCAATATGTGACGTTTGCGCTATTACGTACAAAATGTAGCAATTTTGAGGCGCGTCAATTATAGCATATACGTCAAAAGTAACTTCACATTCGTAGGTATTTACATAAGATGTAGTTGATAAGAAAATCATTGTTTAAAGAGAACGTGGTTATTATTGGATTAACTGTGAAGGTGATGATATCTTTTCTGATAATTACTTCATTCTATTAAGTAAGAGACCTTTTAAAATATTTTTTTGGTGTATCCCCTTGTTACGTTGGCATCATTTCGCACTTAAATATAAGGGTTGCTACGGCAAAATGACATTTCCACTAGTTTTCATGTCGTTAGGGGTGGGATATACACATATTACATATCAATCTTTTCCTTTCGAGGCATAGCTTGTAATTAGGAACGCTGCTGACCTCTTACTCGTTTATTTTTAATGAAATTCCACAATATGTCCCTCAGACAATCATTGCCAAAATGTGTTGGCACGATCACATTTCGGACACTTTTTTGTGGGTCTATCATTTTTTTCATTTATGAGGATAAGTTTGTCTACCCCCCTCCCCCAATACAATGTTGCTGTTTTTCATGAAAGAGTACAAGAGTTGGAAATGTTTCCCGCGATTGACAAGGTTCATATACCCCTCCAGCAACATTGACAGGGGGAGGGGGGGGTATTACAGATATAGGAACATAACAAAATCAACAATCGTGCCAACAGTTTTGACAATGATTGTAGGTTAAGATATAAACGTGCATAAACTACAGGGAAACACCTCAGGGAAAACCCACACCATTGTTTTACATGGTCTATTCTTTGTTTTTAATTGATCAAGCAATCATTGAAGTGAAAAATCACCGAAGGTCTTTTCATCCAAAAACGCAAACCTTCTTTTAACAAACAAAACACTGTGTACATTGCAAAGCCTTCTTCTTTGGGAATTACATGAACCTTTAAAACAAGATAATTTAATGTAATTTATACCATTTACTGATGGTGACTATCTAGTCAAAAATGTTCGAATAAAGTAACAACAATCTAAACGCCTTATTTTCTAAATGCATAAACTTATTGATCAATAATAAAGAGAGATTGTAATGTAAAGTAAATAAGCGGGAGATAAAATGTGGACTTTATATCTATGGGAGGTGACTTTGTGAGATGGTGAAAGTGAATACTGTGTTTTGTAATGTGGGGTAAGTAAAATTGTGAGGATGTGTGTGTGAAAACGAGTGTATGACATACAGTTCCCTGTTTCTTGGGGTTCTTCAGGTTAGTCTGTCTTGATATCTTAGTTTTTATTATAGTTTTTGAGGGCCACAAGTTTATTAGTCTATGAAGACTATTTAGTGTCACCCTCTCAAAATAAAGAGTCTATCTATCCTTTGGTTTTTGTTTCTGTTCATGTTTACAAGTACAGTGGTACCTCTATTAAACGGTCACCCTCGGGACTTTCCAAAGTGGCCGCTTAATAGAGGTTGGCCGCTGAATAGAGGTGTAGAATAGGTATAGGAATAGATTTGGGACTTTTTATTGTTCCTGCCTAATAAAGGGTGACCGCTTAATGGGTGACTGCTTAATAGAGGTACCACTGTACCACACATTACATTACATTGTAGATGGAGATAAAATACTCAACAAGGGTGTGTTCTGGTGTTGTTTTCAATTGTCCTATTTCACTATGACATCACATCAAAACATTCTATTGTCTTAACGCTAAGGATCATGGCCGCCAGTGGGGGACAGATTCATTACAACAATACGAGAATACACAATAAAATTGCATTTACAAGACAGAGAGGAAAGAAATGACAACAAAATGCCATAAATATGAAAGTATAAACATAGACATTTAACATACATAAAAACTAGATAATATGAAGCTCAATTTTCAAAGACAAGGAAGATTTAGTTGAAATTGCCATTGTTTTTGGCCATTTTATCCCCCACTGTAAACACATTGAAATAGAGCAATTGATACTAAAGTAGATGTTTGCTTGTGTTTGATAATTGTAGTTTTTTGACTTGTCACTCATACTGTTCTTTTCCCTTGCAGGTCATAGTGGGCTGATAATGTTTCTGGGTAGATAGGGAACTGGACAGACATAGACAAAGGTATGAGATGTAAGATACTGGATGAAGGGATCTACTAATAACAATCTAAGAATACACCTGTTTTCAAAAACGTTGTCCTATTTGAAAAAAGCAAATAGCAATTAGTAATTTGTAAATAGCGAAATAGGAATTAATCAATGGCACATATTGCATTGCATTCAGGTGTAAATAAATTCACTCAGCATGCTAACTACTAATTCCTCATGATTGTAAGCCGTGTGGCTGCAGTGTTTTACCTTAAATAGTGGTCCAGCCGTACAAATGAATAATTGTAAACTTTAAGTGCATTGAGACATGTGAAATATACACACACATTACATTACATTGTAGATGGAGATGAAATACTCAACAAGGGTGTGTTCTGGTGTTGTGTTAAATTGATACGGACGTAAAAAATAACTGAAATCGATAAGGTCATTTACTAGAAAACTTAAATCATGAATGAGAAACTCGGAGTACGATTTTTGTGGGGCATTTGCATATTTTGCAACACTCACATATTTTGCAACATATTTAACGATTTTGGACATTCTGGCTAAGAAAAAGAAGAGAAGAGACATTTCTGATATAAGATAGCAGGTAATATTTTCACTGACTATAAATCTTTACCAGGGGAGAATTCTGCCCTGCCTTTACTAAAATAATGTCAATTCCTGTGAAAGTTCAAAAATTGTAATTCTCTTGCGGTTTGTTTCTCAAACTTGCTGTTTTTAACTTATTCACTTTGTTCCATGTGTTAATGAAAACTCTATTTAAAAAAGATAACTAATAAACAGTTCTCCTTGACTAATTGTTGATACAGATATTGACATATTACGGTGTAAATTACATTGTAATTTCACATCTTCAAGGGCAGCTAAGACTTTTTTTTTAGCTATGGTAATGATGCGGGTGATTCGGGTTGCCTGTGGTGAGGTTGTGGGTTACCTGTGTAAACCTGGGGAGGAGCCGGAATGGTCAAAACAAAGATGACCGCCGTGAGTACGAGTGATATGTTTAAAGATAGGATGTGCAGTAGGCTGGTAAAGTGCAATGAAAAGTTTATAATTATAATCAATAATGGTCGAATTGACAATGTTGGATGGGAAGGAAACCAAGTAAGTGAAACTAATAGAAGTTGATATTTAATCAGTCATTGACAAGTAATTCAGTGCTTTCTTTCCCGGGTTTCTTTACAATACAATACATGTGTTAATGGCAACTGGGTGCATAATGACTCTCTTGAGGGATAGGTTAGAATTCTGCGGTCAGATAAAAACAACGTATACAACTGGTTAACATCTATTTTCAAAACGCAAAACAGTATACTCAGAAATAGAGCTCTGACATATCTTGAATGCATGCACCACAATTCAGTTTTTTAGCATACTGTAAAATGTGTTTTATGATTTAGCCTCGGAGAATGCTCTCTTAATCTCATTCTTTGGCTTGTATCCCTTTTCGTGGCACACATTGCAGAACGGGTAGCAGTCCTCTTGAATTACTAAATCAACCTCACTCCCACAAAAGAAGCACAGTGGATCCGTAATAATAACAAATAATTAAAAAAATCATCTGGCCCAAAAAACTTAAGTGGGTGGGGACGAGAAACATTTTTTTTTTTTTTTACTTGGCCTTATATAGTTGTACAAAGATATAATAAAAATGAGATATATGGTTAAGATGGTTGCGGCAGGTTGTATGTTATTCATCCATGTTTTTGTGTGCGCACATCGTTGGCTCAAATTGAATGTTCAAAAGGCATTCAATGGTAGCCAGTCACCTTAAAACATTGTTCACACAGTTCTAAAAAGGACCACGAATACCATAATTTAAAAAAAGTTACAAGTTTTGTTGGAAAATAAAAAAATATGTATATTTGTAGTACACAACATGTAGTGTCTGCAACAAAATGTAATGCTGTATAATTCATAGGAAAGCTGGATGGAGTTGAAAAAAAACTCAATGCTATATTCATGTATGAGTTTTAAACTGTGCATGGGAAGAAAGCTTTTGAATTCCAATTGAACTGTTCTGATTTCAGAGTTATTTTATGCCAATACTTAAAATGCTCCAAAAGCATAACCCAAACAAGTGCAAATTTAAAGGCCTGCCACAGAGTGGGTGTGGCATATATTTCAAAACCCCTTATGATTTTGGAAAATTCAGTGTTTTAAAATTAACATTATTTCTATGTCTCATGTGGAATGGCCCATTTATTTGATAGATATGTAGGTTAAGATATAATAAAGAGTGATGGATGTAAATCATAAATAGAAGTGTACAAAGTCTGAAAAAACTGCAGAGCTAGTGATAGTGTGAAAGATAGGTAAACTACAAAACATGCATAAACTACAGGGAAACACCTCAGGGAAAACCCACACCATTGTTTTACATGGTAAAACTTTGACCATTTGGCCATATATACCAATATATCAAAACAATATAAGGAATTATGGGATATGATCCCTGATATTTTTTTCAGTTAACCCAAGTCATAGGCAACTCGAAAAAAATATCAGTTAACATATCCCATAATTTCTTATATTATTTTGATATATATTTATATATGTACAAATGAGTCAAAGTTTTTGCAAATCGCTGTATATATATATATATATATCTATGGGAGGTGACGTCGTGAGACGGTGAAAGTGAATACTGTGTTTTGTAATGTGGGGTAAGTGAAATTGTGAGGATGTGTGTGTGAAAACGAGTGTGTGAAGTACAGTTCCCTGTTTCTTGGGGTTCTTCAGGTTAGTCTGTCTTGATATCTTAGTTTTTATTATAGTTTTTGAGGGCCACAAGTTTATTATAATAATGATTATAATGATGATGATGACAATAACAATAATAATGATTATAATGATGATGATGACAATAATAATGATGATGATGACAATAACATTAATAATGATTATAATGATGATGATGACAA
Source organism: Metridium senile (assembly GCA_949775045.1). Lineage (NCBI taxonomy): Eukaryota > Metazoa > Cnidaria > Anthozoa > Actiniaria > Metridiidae > Metridium > Metridium senile. The sequence goes on along the minus strand of OX459110.1, from coordinate 8,279,913 downwards.
TAACAATAATAATGATGATGATGACAATAATAATGATTATAATGATGTTGATGACAATAACAATAATAATGATGATGATGACAATAACAATAAAAATGATGATGATGACAATAACAATAAAAATGATGATGATGACAATAACAATAATAATGATGATGATGACAATCATATTGATAATAATGATGATGATGATGACAATAACAATAAAAATGATGATGACAATAACAATGATTATAATGATGATGATGACAATAATAATGATGATGATGACAATAACAATAATAATGATTATAATGATGTTGATGACAATAACAATAACAATAATGATTATAATGATGATGATGACAATAACAATAATAATGATGATGATGACAATAACACTAATAAAGATTATAATGATGATGATGACAATAACAATAATAATGATCATAATGATGACGATGACAATAACAATAATAATGATGACAATAACAATAGTAATGATCAAAATGATGATGATGACAATAATGATTATAATGATGATGATGACAATAACAATAATGATGATGATGATGACAATAACAATAATGATTCATGATTATAATGATGATGATGACAATAATAATGATGATGATGATGATGACAATAATAATGATTATAATGATGATGATGATGACAATAACAATAATGATGATGATGATGATGATGATGATGACAATAACAATAAATAATGATTATAATGATTAATGATGACAATAACAATAATAATGATTATAATGATGATGATAAGAATAATAATAATGATGATGATGATAATACCGGATAATAATTGTCATCATCATCATTATAATCATTATTATTGTTGTTGTCATCATTAATCATTATTATTGTCATCATCATCATTATAATCATTATTATTGTCATCATCATCATTATAATCATTATTATTTGTCATTGTCATCATTGTTATTTGTCTCCATTTTTATCATCAACATCATTAATATCAGTCATAATTTATCATTGTTAGTATAATCATTATTATATCCCTATATTTGCATATTATTATTATATTATCCTGATTCGCTTTACTTGACCTGATCAAATTATGGACTTTTTAAAAAGGAAAAAGTCACAAACCGGTTTCATTAATTCTGTTTTCAGTCATTTTTAGTTACAAAGAGATTTGAGGAGTATGGTCAGCGGTATGCACCATGAACTTATGCATACCAATATTGTAAACAGCCTGTAGAAATTGTATTTTCAAAGCTACTGAATAGCCTCTACTGTACTTTTATTCAAAGTTTAGCGGTCTATCAGTCACGGATTTCCCAGCCAAATGGAAAGAAGCTTTGGGATCAGAATATTCGCTAATAATCAGATGGAATGTTAAGATAATGGTGAGCTCTTTCATCGCTAAGTGTTCAATCGTTTAACAATGAGTTTTTAAACTATCGTCCGATTGTCCCTGTTTGCTGCCTAGTTCAATATTTATTGATTGATAATTTCCCAGAACTAATCTGAAGATGGACAAGTACTATTCATTCCTGCAAAATGGTCTTGTCGTAGACAAAAGCGGGGCTAAAGGTGAGAAGAAGTTGTTGGATCTAAATTGGTACAAAGTTGCAAAATTGTGCATACAAATGACCTCGAATTGCAACATTTGTGAGATTTATGTTCAAAAACGATGCAAAAATAGAAAATAGAGACATTTAGCGTCATTACTTAACTGGTTTGGCAGTGATATCTTGTAAACTAAGAAATATTTTTGATATTGAATGCGGGTATGTTTTGGTGTTTTCGTGTAACCATGGTGTATTCATCATCAGATTTTATAGCAACCTCTGTCTTGCCAGAGCTGTACTTCTGGAATATGAAAAAACAATAGTTGCTCTGTTTGCAAACGTAAAATCGTTTAATTTGGATATATGACCAGTGTGCTAGAGCGCTTTGAATTTGATCAATTTCAGCTTTTTAATAACTCAGAAAAACATGGCTCCTAACACAGGAAGCCCAAAATTAGGAAATGCAATTTATTTCATTTAAAATGCTGTTTTGTGTACAAGGGAAGATCAATTTCAATGACCAAACCCGAAAAACTTGGATTAACAAACTAAAAATGTTGTTTTTGCCAACTGATTTTATCCATTAAATTGGATTTGAAATGTGGGTCATGAGCCACCAAAGATGTTGATGGCCCTAAAAAATCAGGAATAATGAGATTCCAAAACCTATTAGTATTTTTTGGATTAGTACCTCAATACCTATTTGTGCATAGAATATTATGAGATTTGGTGAGGTTGGCCTGCCAAGGAATTTTTAATTTTCTTGATGTTTACAGAATACTGGTCTTAAGTGTTACCCTCTTTAAATAAGGTATTCTATTCTATTACATTCCATTCCATTCCATTCCATTCCATTCCATTCCATTCCATTCCATTCCATTCCATTCCATTCCATTCCATTCCATTCCATTCCATTCCATTCTATTCTATTCTATTCTATTCCATTCCATTCTATTCTATTCCATTCCATTCCATTCTATTCCATTCCATTCTATTCTATTCTATTCTATTCCATTCTATTCTATTCTATTCTATTCTATTCTATTCTATTCTATTCTTTTCCATTCCATTCTATTCTATTCCATTCCATTCCATTCCATTCTATTCCATTCTATTCTATTCTATTCTATTCTATTCTATTCTATTCTAAGTAGATGTTTGCTTGTGGTTAATGGTTGTAGTGTGTTAACTTCATACTGTTCTTTTCCCTTGCAGGTCATAGTGGGATGATAATGTTTCTGGGTAGATAGAAAACTGGACAGACATAGACAAAGGAGTGTAGGTATGAGATGTAAGATACTGAATGAAGTGATCTACTAATAACAATCGAAGAATACACCTGTTTTCAAAAATATTCTATTTGAAAAAAGCAAATAGCAATTAGTAATTTGTAAATAGCGCAATAGGAATTAATTAATGGCACTATTTGATTGCATTCAAGCGTAAATAAATTCACTCAGCATGCTACACATGTTGCCATCTTCCAACTTTGAAAAGAGAGCTTGAGAGCACTTGTGCATAAGGTTTTTTATAATTTGCCAGTTTGAATATTAATGATTTTGCACAATTATCGACATCAAATCGACATCAGTAGAGCAACATTGGTGAACCGAAAAATCCAATTATAAAATTATTTCACTATTTACAACCAACTCAGTGAAGTCGCTCAGTTGATTAAAGTTTTTGTTCTCTAGTTATAGATGGTGGTTGTTGGGTTGTATAGAAACAGTCTGTTGTTGTCCTGGGGGAACTCCCTTAGAAAATGGATAGGGGTGCTCGACGAACCTTTTAGGGTCGAAAATAAGACCCTCGCGTACCTTATAGGGTTTCAAACTGGCAACATACCTTTTAGGGTCAGTTTTCGAACTTAAAATTACACATATTGAAAAATTTTTGAATGTGGTCGTAGCTTTTAGGCTCTGAAATCAGTATCTGAGTTAATTCATGCGTACCTTTTAGGGTCATTTTCAAAACTGTCCATCGAGCACTCCTATCCATTTTCTAAGGGAGTCCCCCCAGGGTTGTTGTATTCTTTGCTGGTAATTATTTATTTCGTCAGTTCTTGGATGCCGTAGTGTAGTGGCCTTGGTTCTCATTAGTTGTATAATATTCATTATGTTTTGCTCACATGTCATGTATGTGATTAGGCTTGATGACAAGACTTTTGTTTTTTTGTCTTATTGTTAAATGTTATGGAGTGGTTGTGGTTGGTGGAGTTGTTTGCATTTGGACTTTGCGTGTTGTGTGTGTGTAGGTGGTTTCTTGGGGATAGGAGGTGGAGTGTTTTGGGGTAATGTTAATAATGGTCGATTGTGTGGCAGAGGATGGCAGGCGCATATGATTAAGGGCCGAAGGAGGGGGGGGGGGGGAATAGGGTGACACCCCCTTCCTTTTTGAAAAAAAAAAGATAATAGAAAATTAAACAAAATTGAGACTAAAAAAAATACAAAATTCTTTATTTCATTTCCTAATTTTTTTTTTTTTTTTACAAAAGCATAAAATATAGGTTGGAGTTTTTGAAGTCGTTCAATAAACTCGCAGATCGTTTTTTATCAGCTCTAAAACCAGTTGGCTTCGCCTCATGGTTTTAAATCCTGCTCGTTTATTAAACTATACTTAAAAACAATTACAGTTCATACTGTTCTTTTCCCTTGCAGGTCATAGTGGGCTGATAATGTTTCTGGGTAGATAGGGAACTGGACAGACTTAGACAAAGGTATGAGATGTAAGATACTGGATGAAGGGATCTACTAATAACAATCTAAGAAGGAGGAGTTAACGATAAAATGGAAGAATTTCTATTTTTGTTATATAAATTCACAATAGTTAACTGTAGAACCAGAGGAATGGTTCCCAATATAGCAAATTTCAAATCAAAATTGCAAGAATACGAAAATATCGAATACGAAATTGCAAAAAGTCATGGAAAAATAGATATACATCTAAAAAAGTACAATAAATTGAAAAAACTATTGCCTTAGATAGAACAAGTCCTATGTAGCAGACGTAGAATTGTGTTGTAGTTGTGTTATATGTATGTTAATTAAATGCCATTAGTATAGTAATATATAGTTATTGAGTGATTGTGTTTGTTTGTGTGTATATATATATAGTTAATTATAAACTTATTTCATTGAAACTTTAATTATTGTAAAAACTTTTATCTTCTCGTGAGTCACAATTATTGTGGCTCTCTTTACTTGTAAATATTTTTGGTGTGTGTCTTCTAGTGTGTCACATTTATTGCGACACTCTTTAAGTGTAAATTTTGTGTGTCGTTAATTAAAAAAAAAAATAAAAAAAATAAAAAAAAAAAATCTAAGAATACACCTGTTTTCAAAAACATCCTATTTGAAAAAAAGCAAATAGCAATTAGTAATTTGTAAATAGTGAAATAGGAATTAATCAATGGCACAATTTGCATTGCATTTAAAAAATTCACTCAGCATGCTACACATGTTGCCATCTTCCAAGTTTGAAAAGAGAGCTTGCATGAGAGCGCTCATACGTAACGAAGGATTTTCATACTTTGCCAGTTTGAATTCGCCTTTTTCATATCGAGAAAGGGACTGAGTACAAGTGTGAAAAACTAATTTGATTATGCTTCCAGAAAAAATAACCCCATTTCATGGGAGAGTAACCAAATAATTATAAGCTTATTGACCAAGTTGCAGAACGTTAAGCTAAATAGAAAAAAATTATGAGCATCAAAATTCTACCAAAATTACAGAGAAATGTGTCCTTCCAAAACGTCCTTGCAAACCATACATTCTTTGTATTTTTGAAAAAAATTAAAATACCATAATTTCGTTGAAATTTGCTCAAACTTGTTCCAACTTTCAATTCTTACTAATTTTTTATTTGTTCTTTCGTGTGAAGGGGTTTATTTTTTAATTAAATCAATTTTCAGAAACCTGGTTCCAGTCCCTTGCTCGATATGGAAAAGGCTAATATTAATGTTTTTGCATAATTATTGACATCAAATCGATATCAGTAGAGCAACTATACATTGGTGAACTGAAAAATCCAAGACTCTTTTTCCAATCAGTATTTATTCTAACCCCTAATGACCGCGTCTGTTTTTGGTTCACTCCTTAATTCCTATTTCACTATTTACAAATTACTGATCAATTACTAATTTCAAATAGGACAATGTTTTTGAAAACAGGTGTAAATAGTTAATGTTAGTGTTGTTAAAAAAAACAATTTATTGGTTTTGTTTACTATTATACTAATAAAGGTGTTTAACTATTGTAGTAAATTATTGTTGATATAGTTTAGTTTGAAAACTAAATTATCTTGTAGTTGTATTTGAGGTATTGTTCATCTTGATACGGTATGCAGGATAAGTGGGTTGTTTTTGTTTTAGTTGTGTTTCTTCTTGCTTTTTGTTCTTCTTCTTGTGTTTGTCTAGTATGTCTGGTTGCTGCTTTGTGGCTGAGGTTTGTCTTTTGAGTTCTGGTACTTAATAGGCCTTTTGCAACAACAGGTCACATGACTCTACCCCTTTTAAATCGAACAGCTGTGTCAAAGTGAACAACAGAAATGAAAAGAGCACCTCAACATTAGTAAGAAGGCAAAATATCAGCTCATCAAATTTAACCTGAGGGAAATGGCATTTAATTTAAAATTAAATATTTTTTTAGGATTTGTATGGAAAATCTGTTCTGGATTGCAAGCTTTGCCATCCAGTGCATATTTTCCATACAAACCCTTATAAAATATTGAATTTTGTATTTAATGCCATTTCTCCTATGCTCAACATTATGAGCTAAAACTTTGGCTTCTTACTAATATGGAGGTGCTCTTTTCATTTATAATGTTCATTTTGAGACAACTGCTGGATTTAAAAGGGGTAGGGTCACATGACCTGTTGTTGCAAAAGGTCTATTGGGGGTCATTCCACTGTTATGGACATTACAACCAGAGACCATTACTTTTAGACCTAATTATTTTTACTCTTCAAAATGTTATTGTCAGATTTGCATGATTTTTTGTTACAATGTACTTTTAGACAATAGCTTCTAATTCATAGTAAAAAAAGAAATGCACACTCTCATAGATGACTGATATATTTATTTAAAATGTCGTTACGGACATTACAGGTCAAACAATTAACCACTTTGTTTAATCCTACATTTCAAATTGTAATTGCTGTGAATTTAAAAAAAATCTCAGAAATTCAGGAACGTTTCTTCAACGGACTAGATGTTGTAGTTCTAATCTAGCTGTTTTATACACTCTATTTCATTTATTATTTTTTTTATTAATGAAAATGTTACGTTACAGACATTACACAAAACGTCAGTAAGTCAAAAATAAGAAAAGTTTCTATTTTGCTTAGGAAATATCAGTATCTTATATATAATATAATACGCTAAGCGAAAAATGTCTGCATTTTATTACAATAACCCGCCCACTGTGCCGCCCACCGAATTGATTGCAAGTGGAGATTTTTTGAAAAGACAACAACCCATGACAGCATACTTACATTTATTTATGATTTCCTACTTACAGAAAAGAAACATCCTTTGATAGCTTGTTTTTTAAATCCTTTTTTGATGAAAAAACTTTGCGTTGATGACAAACTTTCCCTCAATTCAGCACGAGTGTTGTGTGACATGATGGCATAAGCAGTGTGTCTGTACATGACAACTTGCACAACTTCTGTATTGTTGTCACGTACGCCCGTACAGGGTATGACGTCACTCAATGAAAAGACCTGTTTGGTTTTCATGAGGAAAAGTAGTGAATTTTTCGGTTTTGTTACCGTAGAGTTTTATAAATAATTTCAAATAGAAACAAGCGAGTAAACTAGTATAGGCTGCGTCGGTGTTTGATATAAGCGATAGGTAATATAATGAAATGTGTAACATCTTAAAAAAAAATGTTAACTTAGCTTTACTGACTTTTCGAGCATTAGCCTTTGTTGGAGTACAAATTTCATTATATTACCTATCGTTTTCTTAATTTAGATTTGTTTGTCTTGGTGAATGTTTTAATATTGGTTTGCTATAAAAACGTTACGTTTTATTACTCACCATAGATGGATAGTTGGTAATCACATGACCAACATATATGTTTTCTTTTCCAGTGATTTTTTATTTTTTTTTTATTTACAAGATTCGCCACTAGGCAGAGATAAACCCACAGAGAATATCTCCAGTAACGGGTTCCCAAATTCCAGTGTACGTATGAGAGTGAGGCAGTCACTGAGGGTGGTCACGGCCAGAGATTTGGTTACGTCCTCAGTGGTTCTTTTACGTCCACCTTGTAACATAGTCAGAGTGAAGGCAGACGGGACCTCCGGCTTTACGTCCTTATCCGAGAAGACGAGGCACTGAGAGAGTAAAGTATCTTGCCCAAGGACACACCGTAATCGCCCAGGCCAGGAATCGAACCCAGACCATTAGGCCCGGAGTCCGACACGCTGACCGCTAGGCCACCACGTCTCTCATGGGCCATGGTCACGGACAGTTCTTCCGTAGCAACGTCCCACGAAGTGCAGTCAAGACAGCCAAAGCATCCAAACGATGGCTTCCGAGAACTTATTATTTTACAGCCCGGGGGAACTGGGGCCGCCAGATGTCACTCTGATCCTATTTGTTGTGTGATGTCTATAAAATCCTATCATAGTTACTAGATCTATTCCAGTGCGAATCAAAAAACCGTGGGCACCTACAAATATTTTAGAAATATCGTTTATTGTTTGTTGAACACCTCAGAAACAACTATATTACCTCAAGAAGTTTGACTGATGTGTAGTATGATAAACCTTTTGTAGTTAGAGTTCTGGGTGAGTTGTTCAACGAACAAAAAACGGTTATAACATAGATAAGGGACGGACCATTAGATTTTTGAGGGGGGGTGGGGGGGTGGGGAATTTTTTTTTGCACGATATTTCTTTCCCACTCTAAGTATGTGCACGAATTTGTTTTTCACCTTGCACGATCTTTTTTTTTCAGAATATTTGATGTGCTCGAATTTTTTTTTCCACTTTTAGGCTGTGCTCGAATTTTTTTGTGGTATTTGCCCACCCCCCCTCAAAAATCTAATGGTCCGTCCCTAAGTTATAACAGCCTGACATTCCTGACATTCGAAACTCCAGCAGTTAGATTCAAACCTGAAGCATTAGATTCAAAACTTCAGCCTTAGATTCAAAACTACAGCCTTAGATTCAAAACTACAGTCTTAGATGGAAAACCCAAGCCTGGAATTCGCCTGATACTCCAGCCTTAAATTCAAATATCTACGGCCTTAGACTCAAAACTAAACAGCCTGACATTCCTAGCCTTCGATTCAAAACTAAGCAGGCTGACATTCCTGAATAAGAATGTTCAAATTTACTGATCACAGCTTCCATGTTTGTTTGGTAGATGAAAAGTAGTAGAACCTTCTTCCATTGTAATATAAGGATTTCTTGAATTAATATCCCACAATTGGGTGATTTATTCTAGAATGTGTCTCAATTTTCCTCCAAAGAGGCTCATGTATTCCCCTAACGGAGTTTTCAGTTCGGTGTTTGTTGTTTGGTATCTGGAAACGGAGCTGATTCATCGAAATTAGCGAGCGATTTTGATGACTCGTCCGTACATCTCGGCATCAACATTGGTCTTAAAGCTAAATAAAACTTGAAAACCTTTCATTTTATTCAATATGTGGCATGGTGTGTATTAGGTGATTGTGTGCGGTCGGTCCCATGGGGGTTGGGCAGTACTTAAGGTCAGTGCCTTGTGTAGGAGAAGGGAGATTAGCACTCGTAGTGGACTGTAAGCGGAAAAACTCAATACTTCTACTGAAGAGAACCCAATTCTGTAACATAAAAGGATAAAGTGCGGTTGAACCGGCTTCATACTACTAAAGTAAACCAGTGAATTAAAAAGCTGAGCTACAAATACAAACGGTAAACGAAAGCTGTGATAAGTAAAAGTTTGAATAATATTTTGAACTCATTGTCGATAATCCTAAACACAAGTTATGCCAAAATCAAACGTACAAAAATTTTTATCGACACGTACGCTATAGAGATAGATAACCATCGAGAAATAATGTAGACAAAATTATGCAAGGGCAGGTTGATGGTTATTGCTGGTGGTTATTGTTGATGGTTATTGTTGGTGGTTATTGTTGGTGGTTATTGTTGATGGTTATTGTTGATGGTTATTGTTGATGGTTATTGTTGATGCAAAATTATGCAAACACTGAAGAGAAAGAAAATAAGGTATAAACATAAAAAACATCCTTAGAAAGTCAACACCTAGATCAACTATGCTATATAATTTAGCTACTCATTTTAAGCTGTGGTATCTCTATTTACACAAAAGCTGATTTCTAGCAATTATTTTAGACCTGAATGCCACGGTATCTACAAATACAGCAAATTTAACTGAAACTTATTTATTTTAAGTTTAAAGGAGTATTAAAATTTATTCATCTATTGCTTGTAAACTGTTTAACCTAGGTATCTAACAACAACCATTATTGTTATTGATATAAAACCAACATTTCTAGATTCAAAAAATGAATATTCTACATCTATATTGTATAAAATTGAAAACTACAATATATACCCACCTGGCAAACCTCACACCTATAAACATGGAAAGACCATATATTACATCTGACAAAAAATTGGTGGAAAACAATTTTCTTTATGCACAATATTCCAAACCATCAAGATCCTGAACAGCAACAAACAGCTTGTACCTTTCACCTAGTTTTCATGTTTCCCTATATCATATTCAACAAATTCAATAAGCAAACAATTCATTGACTATAATTATATCACTACCTAAGACTTATCTTTCTTGCATCAAATGTAACACCATGCCTCTTGTAAACAGAGTTTGATTGACGTCCACCAACTTTACCTTTTATAGCGGTGCTTTTTATGCGTGTGGTGCACGTGTGACTGAGAACTACTGTAAATAGTATTTCTATTTACTTTTCGTCGAAGTCAGGGGGATGCAATAGCCCAACTGAATGGGAAGGGAAGGGGCTAACAAAGCCATGTCCATGGATTTGTAAGTAATATATACAATATGAGCGGCCGATCTGTATCCGATATACAACGGCGAGTCGAATTTTCATTCTCTGTTCTCTCATATAGACATGGCCATCAACCAATCAGAGCGCACGTTAGATACCAAAAATTTTATAACATAAAATATAGGTATGTGTGAAATTTGGTGCCTGTACACAAAAGTGCCCCAAAAACGTTTTTCTCATTAATTAAGCCACCCTGCTAATATTTGGAGTTCAAAAACTTCATCATTCAAACAGCATTACACATAGAATCTTTTGAGTTCTTGATTACATGTTGAAATTTAATTATTTATTCAACTTAAATCAGTGTTTGTAATATTATTTTTATTTGTGTTAAAATTCCTGTTATATACTAAGTTAACGTTTTATTAAGTATTTTACACCTGATGCATTTCTTGTATTTTATTTTAAATTAATAATCAACCAGGAGGAGCTTAATATTTGCCTTAGGTTCCACCTTATTTCACTAAGTGACAACAATGATTTTAAGAATTAACAAAAACAAAATATTTTTAATGTCAAATTTTATAAAAAAAAAACATTACGCGTCAAATTGATCGACATTGGGAGTAATCACATGCGCTTTAGAGCGCTTTTTAATTTTAATTATTATGCTGAGCTCAAGGCGGATGAGAAATAATAGTCGCCAGAGTGATTAATTATTAATAAAAAAATAAAAAAAAACAGGCTGAAGCAAATTACGGGTGATACTTCATGTTTTTTAAAATAGGATATAGCTAAATTGACTTGAAAGGATTTTTTCCTTTTTTAAAAACAGCGCCTATTTGTAGATTAGAGATTTCCTTCTAGAAAAATCACCAGGATGACATCACATAATTTGGGCAATCAAGAACCAAATCGTAACATCGTTTACGATTGGTTTAAAAAGAATAGAGTCTTAGCTTTCCAAACAATTGCCCTAAACCTAACCAAACAATACCAGCAACACAGCGTATTCTGTGCAATCACGCTCAACTTAGACTGCAAATAAATAATGAATGAATGAGAATAAAGAAAGAAAGAAATCGGAATATTTGAGTGAATTAATGCGGCTGGAAGGCACTCACATAATAATAATAATAATAATAATAATAATAATAATAATAATAATAATAATAATAATAATATTAAAAATAATAATAATAATAAGTAGTAATAATAATAATAATAATAATAATAATAATATTAATAATAATAATAATAATAATAATAATAATATTAATAATAATAATAATAATAATAATAATAATAATAATAATAATAATATTAATAATAATAATAATAATAATAATAATAATAATAATAATAATAATAATAATAATAATAATAATTTATTATTTTTATCAAGGCGCAAAATCAGTGGCAACCAGCTGTGTGAATTTGATCAAATGCGCCTATAACAGGGTCTGCATGGGGTTAACTGTTTACTGAGAAACGGCTTAGAAATTAACTGTTAACTGAGAATTCCGTGTCTTTTTAGCTGATAACTGATATCGACAAGATAAGTGTTAGCTGGTATTTCTTTGTTTTTATTTAATTAATAAGTTTGTCTTTTAGGGCATTTCACTTCAAAATTGCAGCAGGTCAAGTAATGAAATGTAATATGTTGTCATTGTTGTATCTGTAATATGTCTGCACATGGCGAAAAACAGATTCGTCATGTGAATTTGAGGTAAAAAGTACTGTATTATGACCACATATGTTTTTGTTAATTATTAAACATAAGAATTAATAATTAAATCTTGGCTTAACTGAGAACCGAAAACATGAATTTAACTGATAACTGAGAAAATTGCTAAAATTTAGCTTTTAACTGATATTGGAACCCCCCTCTCCCAACGTCACTTAGATTGTTCCATTCTTTAATGGCATGATAGGACAACCTTTGCTTCCCTCAATTTGTTTTAACAATTGGTAGTCGATATTCGTTTCCATGCCTTGTGTTGTGTCCATGCTCATTCAGTTTGGTGAACTTGAGGTTGGTTGATTTGTCTAGTTGGTTGGTTGGTTGTGTGACTGGTAAAAATGATAATAATAGGATAATAATATGACGACGCCAAACTTCATAATCATAATCATTATCATCGTTATTATAATCAACAACATGAAGCCTTTGTTCTTCATTTTTTCCAGCTCCAATGGGTCTCTTCACGAACCTGCCAACAACTCAAGCCACCACGGTTAAGGTAACCTATAAGATATACCTTAACTCCGTGATATATATATTCCCTTCAGACTGCTGCTGGAATATTTCTACAAAATCAAACAGACTGAGTTGTGATCACAAATTACCATCGATCCGTACACCTGGTTTCAAACCATTTAAACGTCAGACACCAACACCGTACCAGCATTAAACATTGGTATAATAATAATAATAATAATAATAATAATAATAATAATAATAATAATAATAATAATAATAATAATAATAATAATAATAATAATAATAATAACAACAACAACAACCACAACAATAATGATAATAATAATAATAATAATAATAATAATAATAATAATAATAATAATAATAATAATAACAACAACAACCACAACAATAATAATAATAATAATAATAATAATAATAATAATAATAATAATAATAATAATAATATTAAAAATAATAATAATAATAATAATAATAATAATAATAATATTAATAATAATAATTATAATAATAATAATAATAATAATGATAATAATAATAATAATAGTATTATTAATAATAATAATAATAATAATAATAATAATAATAATAATAATAATATAAAATATATAAAACTATCTAAAACAATTACAATTTCGATTATATTTAAAAATACAAATTACAATGCATTCAATTTATAAAAAAGGATCATCTAAGAATGTTTAACTAAATATATACACTATTACAAATCTAATTTTGATCAAACTAATACAAACAGATAAGAATAATAATAATATAAAAAGATAGAAAAATAAATAAAAGTCTAGCTTATTCGGGCAATAGCGTTAATAATAATAATAATAATAATAATAATAATAATAATAATAATAATAATAATAATAATAATAATAATAATAATAATAATAATAATAATAATAATAATTTATTATTTTTATCAAGGCGCAAAATCAGTGGCATAAGAATTTGATCAAATGTGAATTTGATTAATAAGTTTGTCTTTTAGGGCATTTCACTTCAAAATTGCAGCAGGTCAAGTAATGAAATGTAATATGTTGTCATTGTTGTATCTGTAATATGTCTGCACATGGCGAAAAACAGATTCGTCATGTGAATTTGAGGTAAAAAGTACTGTATTATGACCACATATGTTTTTGTTAATTATTAAACATAAGAATTAATAATTAAATCTTGGCTTAACTGAGAACCGAAAACATGAATTTAACTGATAACTGAGAAAATTGCTAAAATTTAGCTTTTAACTGATATTGGAACCCCCCTCTCCCAACGTCACTTAGATTGTTCCATTCTTTAATGGCATGATAGGACAACCTTTGCTTCCCTCAATTTGTTTTAACAATTGGTAGTCGATATTCGTTTCCTTGCCTTGTGTTGTGTCCATGCTCATTCAGTTTGGTGAACTTGAGGTTGGTTGATTTGTCTAGTTGGTTGGTTGGTTGTGTGACTGGTAAAAATGATAATAATAAGATAATAATATGACGACGCCAAACTTCATAATCATAATCATTATCATCGTTATTATAATCAACAACATGAAGCCTTTGTTCTTCATTTTTTCCAGCTCCAATGGGTCTCTTCACGAACCTGCCAACAACTCAAGCCACCACGGTTAAGGTAACCTATAAGATATACCTTAACTCCCTGATATATATATTCCCTTCAGACTGCTGCTGGAATATTTCTACAAAATCAAACAGACTGAGTTGTGATCACAAATTACCATCGATCCGTACACCTGGTTTCAAACCATTTAAACGTCAGACACCAACACCGTACCAGCATTAAACATTGGTATAATAATAATAATAATAATAATAATAATAATAATAATAATAATAATAATAATAATAATAATAATAATAATAATAATAATAATAATAATAATAATAATAATAATAATAACAACAACAACAACCACAACAATAATGATAATAATAATAATAATAATAATAATAATAATAATAATAATAATAATAATAATAATAATAATAATAACAACAACCACAACAATAATGATAATAATAATAATAATAATAATAATAATAATAATAATAATAATAATAATAATAATAACAACAACAACCACAACAATAATAATAATAATAATAATAATAATAATAATAATAATAATAATAATAATAATAATAATAATAACAACAACAACAACCACAACAATAATGATAATAATAATAATAATAATAATAATAATAATAATAATAATAATAATAATAATAATAACAACAACCACAACAATAATGATAATAATAATAATAATAATAATAATAATAATAATAATAATAATAATAATAATAATAATAATAACAACAACAACCACAACAATAATAATAATAATAATAATAATAATAATAATAATAATAATAATAATAATAATAATAATAATAATAATAAAAATAATAATAATAATAATAATAATAATCTATATAAAAGATCTATATATTTTATAATCTATACACAAGCAGAAGTCTGAGAAAAAATCACTGTATCAGTGTACGAATCTACATTAACAAAATAAAGTCTAAGGATATTTCTTAAAGGTGTTAAAAGTACTAAAATGATTGCTTGAATAAAATGTCAGTATTTACGGTATAATGTTTATTGCTTGAATAAAATTGAAATCTCCAATATATCTTCAGCGATATAAAGTTTGTTTTGTAGTACGCGACACTTCGTAGGCACCTCACGAATGCCTTCGGGAACAGCTTTGGAATTGTGTTTCGGTCGCCGAACATATCGTATATTATGTCATTACATGCATGAACTGCGTGCTACGTAGGCTCTCCCTATGACACATATTTTATAGTACCCTTTTGCGTTACAATGAAGTAATATTATATCCTTTAAATATAATGATATAAGTGTTGAAGTAATAAAACAATTGTATTCTTGTTTATTTTTTTCTCTAGAAATTTCAGATGGAAGCACATCTTTAACTTAAGTTTGTTCTGTTTTGTTTTACCTTGATTCAGTAAGCAAATTATTCGTATTTCACATCATTATATTGGCAAAAGAATTCCTCCGCATTCACTAGAAGAACGGCCATGTTTTATTTTTCGAAGGTTTTCGTCGGCACAATCGTCGGTATCTTGTCGACGAACCGAATAGAAATACTCGATTCCAGTCTTTTGCGAAATAGCCTATAAAGGGTATGATCTAGGCACAACCTTTTTACTGTGAAAGACTAGTGCCTGTCTTTCTCAGACGAACTCATCACAGGAAGCCCATCAAGAGCGTAAAGAAATAGGCCGTTTCCAAAGACAAATCGTATATTCATATAAAACATATGCTAAGTGACTGAACATAGACATAAAGGCATATGATTTATTTGCAAGTGAACTATGGCAACGAGATATTATGCGATACGGTAAAAATGAATTGTTGTAACTTTTATAAAACGTTTGTTAAGGCCCGGGCAAACGGTTTCAACATTTGCTTCAACATCCGTTCTATTTTGCTGAATTGCAATGTTTTAAACTCTTTCTACATGTCAAACATGTCAGGTTAAATCGATGTTGAATTGATGTTTTTACAACGCTTGTTTGAAATCTCGCAAGCTGATTGGCTGAGAGCTATGTTCAATAAAAGGACAGACACATGAAATGGTGTCATTTTTGGCTATTGACAATAGATTACGTCATTGTGCAAAGTCAAAGGAAAGTTTGCGATTTACACGAAGGTGTTTCCTCCAAAAAAGTCCGATAAAAACATGTTTATGGAGAGATCACTGCATGAAAAAACGGATTCACTGTTGGTGTGAATATGGTGTGAATTTGGTCGACGAAATTCACATCATATTCACACACGTTGTGTATGCGGACCAAATACGATATTCCCTTGTATATCGAATGTGATGTAAAAATGTGGTGAACCTTAAAATTCACATCAGATTCCCGATAGATTTTCAGGGTATGCAAATATAATATTTTCTACAGATTCACACCATATTCACATACCATGTGGGAATATGAAATTCACTACAATGTAAAACTGTTGTGAATGTCTATATTCACATCATATTTGCCTGTAGAAGTAAATATGAAATTCACTACAATGTAAAACTGTTGTGAATGTCTATATTCACATCATATTTACCTGTAGAAGTAAATATGTAATTCACTACAATGTAAAACTGTTGTGAATGTCTATATTCACATCATATTTGCCTGTAGAAGTAAATATGAAATTCACTACAATGTAAAACTGTTGTGAATGTCTATATTCACATCATATTTGCCTGTAGAAGTAGATGTAAGAGCCCTCGCATAACTCTGGTGATCAAGAATGCGTGATTGGTTTAGAAGTTCCCGCGAGTTTTCCCGGCCGCGTTGTTGCCCAGATCACAAGACTGGCAAGACTGGCAGATGCTTGTGATCCTGATTTCTTGTATATTCAAACGAAGCAGTATTACCCGGTGTATTAAAACGAATAACATATAGAACAGTTCCTAAAACAACAGCAATTGAGAGAAGGTAAGCATAGAGGCCTGTGACATTGATCTTATATGAAATATATACTATAGTCCCGGGATACTAATGCTATTATATTTCGTTTGTTGATGGCGTCCGTTGTGTTTGTGTTAGAGTGTTCTTAATACATGGACGTGCAAATGCAAATATTACCTGCTATTTGAAAAGCTTTAATAATGATCTAAAACTGACACAGTTTCGTTTTTATAGTTATCACTGTTTTCTTGCAAATTCAACCATCGACTTGTAAGTCTTATTTTCGGTTGTTCAATATGGCGTCCGGTATGAACGAGTAACTTTTAACCGTCGTGTTTAATTTGTGTCAGAGTGTTCTCAATACATGGACGTGCAACTGCCAAGATTACTTGCTATTTGAAAAGCTGTAATTATAATGATCTTAAACTGACAAAGGTTTGTTTTTATAGTTATCTCTGTTTTCACACAATTCATTTATTCAACATAGTTTAAAAGTTATTGAGAGGTTAGTGTCCTGAATGCAGGTAAAAAGGGAAAAATATAATGGGAAAGGAAATATTCAAGGGAAATGAAACAAAATACACCAGTTGCCTTGCACTTCATTGATAGGTCTACTAAAATAAACTTGTTGACATACAGAAACTGAAAACTGGAAATACTTTTCAGTACAAAATGATGAAAAAGAGTTGTTTTGAGTTTAAATGTACTGATGAACACCAAAATTGCTTTTTGTGATATTTCATCAGAAATACACCTGAAATCGGTTTTAGAGTTGTTTTCTGTATGGTACTGACCTGTCGATACAGAAAATCAACTCTGATTGGTCATTGACTCCACCCGGCAACCATAATCGTCAAAAAGCTGTCACTGACGACATCAGTAAAGATGCAATTATATGATATAAAAATGACATTTTCTGAAAGCTCTTACTCAGCACAACTGAATTCTGTTCACACAATTCATATATTCAACATAGTTTAAAAGTTATTGAAAGTTTAGTGTCCTGAATGCAGGAAAAATGGGAAAAAATATAATGGGAAAGGAAATATTCAAGGGAAATGAAACAAAATACACCAGTTGCCTTGCACTTCATTGATAGGTCTACTAAAATAAGCTTGTTGACATTTTATGTTGACATACAGGAACTGAAAACTGGAAATACTTTTCTGTACAAAATTATGAAAAAGAGGTTTTTTGAGTTTAAATGTACTGATGAACACCAAAATTGCTTTTTGTGATATTTCATCAGAAATACACCTGAAAACGGTTTTAGAGTTGTTTTCTGTATGGTACTGACCTGTCGATACAGAAAATCAACTCTGATTGGTCATTGACTCCACCCGGCAACCATAATCGTCAAAAAGCTGTCACTGACGACATCAGTAAAGATGCAATTATATGATATAAAAATGACATTTTCTGAAAGCTCTTACTCAGCACAACTGAATTCTGTTCACACAATTCATATATTCAACATAGTTTAAAAGTTATTGAAAGTTTAGTGTCCTGAATGCAGGAAAAATGGGAAAAAATATAATGGGAAAGGAAATATTCAAGGGAAATGAAACAAAATACACCAGTTGCCTTGCACTTCATTGATAGGTCTACTAAAATAAGCTTGTTGACATTTTATGTTGACATACAGGAACTGAAAACTGGAAATACTTTTCTGTACAAAATTATGAAAAAGAGGTTTTTTGAGTTTAAATGTACTGATGAACACCAAAATTGCTTTTTGTGATATTTCATCAGAAATACACCTGAAAACGGTTTTAGAGTTGTTTTCTGTATGGTACTGACCTGTCGATACAGAAAATCAACTCTGATTGGTCATTGACTCCACCCGGCAACCATAATCGTCAAAAAGCTGTCACTGACGACATCAGTAAAGATGCAATTATATGATATAAAAATGACATTTTCTGAAAGCTCTTACTCAGCACAACTGAATTCTGTTCACACAATTCATATATTCAACATAGTTTAAAAGTTATTGAAAGTTTAGTGTCCTGAATGCAGGAAAAATGGGAAAAAATATAATGGGAAAGGAAATATTCAAGGGAAATGAAACAAAATACACCAGTTGCCTTGCACTTCATTGATAGGTCTACTAAAATAAGCTTGTTGACATTTTATGTTGACATACAGGAACTGAAAACTGGAAATACTTTTCTGTACAAAATTATGAAAAAGAGGTTTTTTGAGTTTAAATGTACTGATGAACACCAAAATTGCTTTTTGTGATATTTCATCAGAAATACACCTGAAAACGGTTTTAGAGTTGTTTTCTGTATGGTACTGACCTGTCGATACAGAAAATCAACTCTGATTGGTCATTGACTCCACCCGGCAACCATAATCGTCAAAAAGCTGTCACTGACGACATCAGTAAAGATGCAATTATATGATATAAAAATGACATTTTCTGAAAGCTCTTACTCAGCACAACTGAATTCTGTTCACACAATTCATATATTCAACATAGTTTAAAAGTTATTGAAAGTTTAGTGTCCTGAATGCAGGAAAAATGGGAAAAAATATAATGGGAAAGGAAATATTCAAGGGAAATGAAACAAAATACACCAGTTGCCTTGCACTTCATTGATAGGTCTACTAAAATAAGCTTGTTGACATTTTATGTTGACATACAGGAACTGAAAACTGGAAATACTTTTCTGTACAAAATTATGAAAAAGAGGTTTTTTGAGTTTAAATGTACTGATGAACACCAAAATTGCTTTTTGTGATATTTCATCAGAAATACACCTGAAAACGGTTTTAGAGTTGTTTTCTGTATGGTACTGACCTGTCGATACAGAAAAGCAACTCTGATTGGTCATTGACTCCACCCGGCAACCATAATCGTCAAAAAGCTGTCACTGACGACATCAGTAAAGATGCAATTATATGATATAAAAATGACATTTTCTGAAAGCTCTTACTCAGCACAACTGAATTCTGTTCACACAATTCATTTATTCAACATAGTTTAAAAGTTATTGAGAGTTTAGTGTCCTGAATGCAGGAAAAATGGGAAAAATATAATGGGAAAGGAAATATTCAAGGGAAATGAAACAAAATACACCAGTTGTCTTGGACTTCATTGAAAGGTCTACTAAAATAAGCTTGTTGACATTTTATGTTGACATACAGGAACTGAAAACTGGAAATACTTTTCTGTACAAAATTATGAAAAAGAGGTTTTAATTTTTTAGTTTAAATGTACTGATGAACACCAAAATTGCTTTTTGTGATATTTCATCAGAAATACACCTGAAATCGGTTTTAGAGTTGTTTTCTGTATGGTACTGACCTGTCGATACAGAAAAACAACTCTGATTGGTCAGTGACTCCACCCGGCAACCATAATCGTCAAAAAGCTGTCACTGACGACATCAGTAAAGATGCAATTATATGATATAAAAATGACATTTTCTGAAAGCTCTTACTCAGCACAACTGAATTCTGTTCACACAATTCATTTATTCAACATAGTTTAAAAGTTATTGAGAGTTTAGTGTCCTGAATGCAGGAAAAATGGGAAAAATATAATGGGAAAGGAAATATTCAAGGGAAATGAAACAAAATACACCAGTTGTCTTGCACTTCATTGAAAGGTCTACTAAAATAAGCTTGTTGACATTTTATGTTGACATACAGGAACTGAAAACTGGAAATACTTTTCTGTACAAAATTATGAAAAAGAGGTTTTTTGAGTTTAAATGTACTGATGAACACCAAAATTGCTTTTTGTGATATTTCATCAGAAATACACCTGAAATCGGTTTTAGAGTTGTTTTCTGTATGGTACTGACCTGTCAATACAGAAAATCAACTCTGATTGGTCATTGACTCCACCCGGCAACCATAATCATCAAAAAGCTATTGATTTATTGATTAATTATATAATATGATTACTTGTACATATAACAATTGAATATAATGATATTTAAAGACATATATACACTGTATTAGATTATTCATGCAGTTTTTTGCTCCAATAAATTGTTTTAAACAAGTCTGGCTATATTAATGAGGCGCTGTTTTATATTCAGTGATTGGTAAATGTTGAGTGAATCCTATATTTAAGAACTGTTGTGAACATTTAGTGAATATGATATATGACATTTTGCAGGATAGTGAAAATGATGTGATTATCATATTTACTTCATATTCACCATACGAAGTAAATATAGAGTGAATGCTGTATTCACGGACTGTAGTAAATATTAAGTGAATATGATATATGACATTTTGCAGAATAGTGAAAATGATGTGATTATCATATTTACTTCATATTCATCATACGAAGTAAATATAGAGTGAATGCTGTATTCACGGACTGTAGTAAATATTAAGTGAATATGATATATGACATTTTGCAGAATAGTGAACATGATGTGATTATCATATTTACTTCATATTCATCATACGAAGTAAATATAGAGTGAATGCTGTATTCACGGACTGTAGTAAATATGATGTGAATTTCTTATTTTCTTAAGTTTTACATTGTAGTGTGAACATGTCGTGAATGTGGTATACACCATCTACACACCCCATACCAAATATGTAGTGAATATGATACACGGTTCATGGTGAATATAGAGTGAATACTGTATTCACGGACTGTAGTAAATATTAAGTGAATATGATATTTGACATAGATTCATACCCATTGTAAATATGATGTGAATATCATATTTTCTTAAGTTTTACATTGTAGTGTGAACATGTCGTGAATGTGGTATACACCATCTACACACCCCATACCAAATATGTAGTGAATATGATATACGGTTCATGGTGAATATGGTCGAATGTGAGTGAATATGGTATACGCATCAAATACACGTAAGATTTACAATAGAGTGAATCCGATTTTTCGTGCAGTGGATTATGAATGGGAATTGACTTAATGTAAGTAGAAAATTGCAATAAATGTCATTATGTTTGCATCGATTGTTTGTGATTTGTATTTTATATAATTTTTCAACTTTTTTTGTCAAATTTTTAACGGTCGCTAGCCGTCGAAAATTTTTTCATCAAAAACATGTCCAGAAATATTTTCGATGAAAACCATTCCTAAAGCGCTTGTGTGAATGACTTTATTTGCCATTTTTAATTTAAAGTGAAAAAAAGTTGTGTGTTTTTGATTTGATAACGTTTTGACGGTATTTTTTATCATGTCATGTTTTGAAAGCTAGAT
The DNA here is from genome assembly GCA_949775045.1 of Metridium senile. Taxonomy (NCBI): domain Eukaryota; kingdom Metazoa; phylum Cnidaria; class Anthozoa; order Actiniaria; family Metridiidae; genus Metridium; species Metridium senile. Next base: position 8,257,473 of record OX459110.1, on the reverse strand, counting down.
TGTTAAATGTTTTATGGTCGTTTTTGTCGTTGTTTTAATGCGTTAGAACTTCACTTAGCTTTTTGAAAAGAAAATGCTATCTGTATTTCTCAATAAAAATGTAATTTTTGCCTTCCTTTGTGATTGAATTTGATTATTTTCGCAATGTGATCTGCCGTAGCAGGAAGGTCGATGCGTGACACATTCGCCATATAACTGACATTCAACTTGTTTGCTTTGTGTTGTAAAAAACAAATCGCACAAAGTTTTTCATTGTCTGTCCTGTTATTGATCATAGATAGCGTCAAAAAATGTTCGAAACTTTGCAGTGAAACCACTCGCTACGCTCGTGGTTCCACTTGAGTTTTGAACATTTTTTGACGCCATCTATGATCAATAACAGGACAGACAATGAAAAACTATGTGCGATTTGTTAATCAGAGAGTTTTTCATTGATTGATTGATTTATTGATTCATTCGTCAATTCATACCTTTTTTTTTGTCAAATCTAGAATACAGTACTTAGTGCTGTATTCGTTAATTGTCAACAGCCTTGTTTGAAATAGAACCATTATAAACATTATTGAAGCAAATAAAAATCATAAAAAAAAAAAATTTTGTACGACTGATATAGAATCATGCAGACCTTGGAGAGTGTTTCAAAGGTATATCCATCCTGGCTTTAGCCTCGTGGATAACACCATCCTCGCTCTGTATAATTCTTCATATCATACTCAGCCCTATTCAATAATTGACTATTATCTCGATCATCATTTGAGATGATGTATTTTATTTTATGAAAATGTTTTTATATAAAATACTTTTACGCGTTGCGCTGTAATACCTTCATTATCAAAATATTTATAACAACGGGAACATGTAAAAAAAATATGTTAAAAAGTTGAGGAGAAATATGTTAAAAATATTTTATTTGTTAAAAATATGTTTTAATTGAAAATCGTGTTGCTCCATTCAGATTTCTTTTCACGTTTTTTCCGGTACATGATGTTAATCTTTTTCACTTGTCATATAAACAGTCACTAATTCAGGTAACGGAAAAAACGTACTTAATCTCTGTATAAGATAAAGAGCGGAGCACCATACTTTAGAAAAAATGGTAACCAATCGAGTTGATTTTTCGTCGACCGACACAGGAAGCCCACGCTGTCCGTACGTCCATACGTCCGTGTACATCGCGATTCTGATTGGCTGTTACATTTCGGCGGGAACGAAATTGACGCGCGCGCTAAATAGCACTAGATCAACAAAGCAAAGTTGTTCTTTTATCAACAAAAAATTCAAACAAACAACAACAAAATAGTACTTGCTAATAGCAGTGCTTTCATTAATACAAAATATGAACGGAGAAAGATGAACTTCGAAGAACATAAAGAGAGTTTTGATCGAAGAAGAGCATAAACTTGAAGGACACAAAAACGAAGAAATTATACTAAAGTAAAAGCAAAAGACTGATTACAAAAGATCAAGAAAACGTAGTTTCCTTCGCGGAAGAATAGATCTGACAGCAATTTTAAAAAAATTGTTAAAGAAGCGACCTTGTTTGTTATGAAAACTGTCTTCAAATCGCTTCCCTCGTCACAGTTTATTGAAGGATTTTCAAGCTTGGCAGTTGAACTATGAACAATGTTTAATCCATCAAAATTCAATATCCAAGTGTCAATATAAACTACAACTACACACACAGAAAAAAAAACATTTCAAAGAATTATTGGCAGGGCGTGCATAAGAAATCATGATCAGTCAATACACGAAATATGGCGACCTATTCCTACTATTATTCTATAGGATCTGGTTTTTAAGCGCAGTGTTTGTCACGTCCTATATTAAGGTTATATTAAGGACCCCAATACAAGCTGGTAAGTGGTTGCAAAGTTATTTCTAATGAGTCATGGGGGGGGGGGGGGTGCTCCGTAATATTCGGAAAAGACGACAGGTGTGGGCTCGAATCGTATCATCGTGGGCTCGAATCGAGCGTTCAAAGGCCTTCAATTCAAAAGTAGCCAGTCACCTAATGATTTTATTTATACATTAAATGATATTATTTATACACTCAAACTATCAATACAGTACGTGAGAACACTCAAACTGTGAACACTTTGAGGTTTTTTTATTTCAGATCCGCTGAGCGAATATATAAGATAAAAATAAGATTTAATATGAACACAGTGCATTAGAACTCAATGCTTCATTTTACTGAAGTGCTTTTGAAGCAGTAGAAAGTACAGAAAATAATAACATGAAAAAAGTCAGGTGTTCATGGTTCGAGTATCAATAATATAGTTTAACATTTTTACATTTATATAATTAATTCATAAATTATACAATTATTGCAATGAATAATATAAAAAGGATAAAATATATTGGTTTTACATTTTTACAATTATATTATTAATTCATAAATTATACAATTATTGCAATGAATAATATAAAAAGGATAAAATATATTGGTTTTACATTTTTACGATTATATTATTAATTCATAAATTATACAATTATTGCAATGAATAATATAAAAAGGATAAAATATATTGGTTTTACATTTTTACGATTATATTATTAATTCATAAATTATACAATTATTGCAATGAATAATATAAAAAGGATAAAATATATTGGTTTTACATTTTTACGATTATATTATTAATTCATAAATTATACAATTATTGCAATGAATAATATAAAAAGGATAAAATATATTGGTTTTACATTTTTACGATTATATTATTAATTCTTAAATTATACAATTATTGCAATGAATAATATAAAAAGGATAAAATATATTGGTTTTACATTTTTACGATTATATTATTAATTCATAAATTATACAATTATTGCAATGAATAATATAAAAAGGAACAAAGAGACAGAAAGTGTTATTTCATTAAATAAAAACCATGCTATCTATTTTATCCAAGGAAATTCCTTCAACCAGATTAAAGTCAATCCTGTATTCCAAGCCAATAACGTTCCGGCCTGTACATGACTAGCGGAAATATTTGAGACTATTTCGTTTCCCATAGATTTAGCTAAGATTTTATAAGCTTTCTAGTACAGTCCGCTAAGTCTGTGTATGACACAATGTGTCAACTTTTTTTTCTCTTGATTCAATTTAATCAAGATATTTCCTTAATCTTTGCCGAACATGAAAAGATAACATAATTATGATTGAGAAAATGATCTTTTTTCTTTGTAATAACAATACCTTTAGATTAAAATAAAACAGTTTTTAATCGTCAGGCAGCACTCCATTTCACAAAAAGGTATTATTTCCTTGAATGAAAATTAGTTATATATGATCATATAGTCAAAAAGCTACAATCATATGTGAAATTATTGGAACATTGTAGAATGTTAATGCTCATTTTCGTTTTGAAGCTGAAGCAATGGCCAAAATATACAATTGAAAGTAAATGCAATGTTGATTGTCCATTTTTATGTAAAAAAAACCCCTGGTAATATCTCAATGTGTTTTGCATATTATTGTGTATTGAAATAAACTTTTTATTCACATTGACAAGAATGACACAGGTGGGGTCTAAAGGTAATCTATATATCGTTCGGAAAGGAGTAAAATGTATAAACACTTCGGACGCCTTTATCTAGCGTTGGTTGTTAGTTTTTTCTCAATTAATTCGGCTATTCATAATGGCCATTCCAGACGTTGAACCGTTTGCCACGTTAAATCTAATTGCCTTTGAGTCCGGCGGCTATATAACAAAGTGGATTGAAACCTGCAAGTAAATAATAACTAAAAAATAACTTTATTGATAAAATTGACTGGCAATTCAAACGAATTGAAAAACTCAATATTGAACTTGGAATGAAGCTGTTCTGGTATCAACTAATAACTACTCTTTCTTCCTTGTTATATGCTCAGGAATATTACATTTTTTGGTTGAATATTTCCCCGTAGTCTTCTTACTTAATAACTCTCAAAACGAATGAAGGAATATATTGTCAAGCCTCTTGATGCAACATTTTGTCTATCTTCTCTGAATGCCACCGAATTCAGCATTAATCTTAAAACATAATATGGTATCAAAACTCCTAATTTGCAAATCCGTTTCAGCATGTCAGTGCATGGTTGTAGTGTTGTACAGTGAAACCCCGTTAATCCGGCCACCGAAGGGACAGCCAAACGTAGCCGTATTGACGGGGTGGCAATATTAAGCGGGTAAATTTTATAGAAAATGTATGCATGGGCATGCATTTCGTCGGGACATAAAAAACTGGCCGCAATAAGGGGGTGGCCGTAATAAGCGGATGGCCGTAAAGCGGGGTTGCACTGTACGTTTCAACCTCGTATGAGTTTCTTAAAAGACCCATAACTACCATTTACGATATCCGCTCTTTTGCTTAAGCCTGGTTCCCATATAATCGCTACGATCGCCAGGATCGCTGTGATGGCGCTTTGGTTTTGTGAAATAATAAAAATATCACTGCTGACTAATGGTTGAAGCTTAAATTTGACGAAATAAACCTAAACCTAAAAAATCAGTGTCGATTTTGTTTAATCACAAAGAACTCTGAGCTATATATTGATGGCCAAATATGATTTTCGGCGAACGCAGCGATCGTAGAGATTGTATGGAAATGATGTGTGCTGAGTTTGGTCTTCATACTGGATCTAAGCGTATGCAACGTCAATAAACAATGCATGTACTACACTGACAAATTTGTGTTTGCCATTCTTACAGTTAATAAATATTAAAGTCAAATGTCTGAGTCATTTCATTAGGTAATTGTGTCTATGAATTAAAAGCAATTAGTCCAAAAAGATTGAAATTTGAAAATGGCTTCTTATAAATTTAGTAGTGTCTTTGGCGTAATTATATCTAATGATTCCAAAAATACTGAAATATTATTGGATATTGGCACATTTCATTCCCCCAATGAAATTGCCTGATCTCAAAAATATTTCAATTTCATTGGCTACTGGCAAGTTTAGTTGTCAAAGCTATATCTATCATAAAGTGTCTCACATATCGAAGCGAATATCTATATTGAATCTATCTTGAATAAGTATCTATCCAGACCGACACACTGCACTTAAAAAAAATAAAAACCACAACTCCTGCCGCCAAGCCAAAACAGAAGTGATTTAGCTCCGTCTACTTTGATTTAGGAAAGGCAAACGAGTTTACGGTTGAAGGAGCCATCTTATTGTCGAGAGAAGTAGATGTGACAATTAACAATGGCAGGATTCACAAATGAGCAACTCCAAGATGGGACTCAGTGAAAACCTAATATTTGTCCTGGAAAAAAGCGAAAAGTTCTGTTGGTGTAAATTCTGGAGCAAGATTCTCAAACTAAACAGCAAGTATAGCCAGTAGACAAATAAATTCCACAAAATTAATTTACTACAAGATTAAAACGATCCAAGAAAAGAGGAAATTGCGAATTGTAGGAAAACGCTAAAGAATTACTCAATCAAAATTGGACAAAAACAATTATTTTTTCACAGCAAATTAAAGATATCGTGGAAAGGAATTCCTGAAGATTGAGGAACAAACAGGATATAGCTATAAAGAGAAAGCAATTAAACGGGCGAGCCACCACGAGTTGGAAAGAAAGGAACGTCAGGTAAACATCACAAAACTGCGAAATCACTACGAAATTCAAGCAAGGCAAGCGAACTGAAGGATGCTGAAAAACTACATGTAAAAGAAAAACAAGACTGCTTGTTTTGTGTGCAAATATCAAGAAAAAACTGCGAAATCACTACGAAATTCAAGCAAGGCAAGCGAACTGAAGAAGTTAAAGAGAAGGATGCTGAAAAACTGCATGTAAAAGAAAAACAAGACAGCTTGTTTTGTGTGCAAATATCAAGAAAAAACTGCGAAATCACTACGAAATTCAAGCAAGGCAAGCGAACTGAAGAAGTTAAAGAGAAGGATGCTGAAAAACTGCATGTAAAAGAAAAACAAGGCAGCTTGTTTTGTGTGCGAAATTACTGCGAATTCCAGACAAGAAGAAACAATTTGCAATTCAACGAAAAGGACACTCAAACTAACAGGATGAAAACGAAAAAAGCAATTTAAATTTAATTAAATTAACTAAAAAACGTACAATTATTGAATAGATGAAAATTACATACGTAACGAAAGTCACGGAAAGTAGTACATTTTCAACTAAAGATACGCAAAACAATTCACTAAAAAACATCCAAATTCGTGAACCACGAACGAAAAGCGAAATTCAAGAAAATCTACGAAATTCGACGACGAAACGAAATTCTTGGAGAGTATATACAACCAGGAAAACCTTTCAAAGAAACAAAATCATTTTTCATTTGTGTACAGGGAAATCCCATGCACAATCTCCAGAAAACGGAATTAACTGGACATTTCGAGGAACGTCAAGGGCAGAATTCACAACTGACACTTCCTTTCTTGGCAAATAAAAGCTACCGCACATAAAAACCTGCCAAAATCACAGACAAGCGACTCGACTCTACAAAGAACTCTCTTCAAAAGTCATCTTAAGGTGAGTCTTCCAAAAATCGTTAATCTTCTAAGGGATGTCAGGTACTTACGAACGTCAACTTCGTCTTCTTTAATATGAATAAAAAGGGTTTTATATTGGTCATTAAAGTATGTTAATATGCACAATTTTGTGTTTACAGTGAGAAAACTCGGACATTAACACTTAGCTATTTTCATGTTATCAGTTTCGGACATTTCTAATGCTTCAAAACCTTTAAAATGTTTTAAATTGTTCATCTGAAAAGTCAGTATTTTAATACGAACAATTTTGTTTTTACAGTAAGAAAACTCGGACATGAACACTTATGTTAGCTGTATATTTTCATGTTATCAGTTTCAGACCTTTCTGCTGCTTCAAAACCTTCAAAATGTTTTAAATTGTTCATCTGAAAAGTATGTTAATGCACAAAAGTTTGTGTTTACAGTGAGGAAATTTGGATGTTAACACAGCTTTTTTCAACTTATCATTTTCATACCATTCTACTGCTTCAAAAAATCTAAAAATGTGACCAGGTTCAAACTGAGTGTTCTTAATAAATCTTATTGCTAATCTATTCTCTAGAGGGATTTAGGGTAAAAAAAAAAAAAATAAAAAATAAAAACAACATAAAATAACAACAAAACCCCTGAAAGTATCCTAACTGTAATAAATAATTAGTATTTTATTCGAAAATCCTTGATTTGTGTGTAATTAAAATTTGTGTAATGAGACGTTTATTCGCTTTACAATTAATGAGCGGAACGCTATTCAATGAACACATTGCAGTAGTTTTGTTTAATTTGGTATTTATTATAGTGTATGTATCAATGAGCTTTACAATTAACTATATAGGCATGGTATGCGATTTAATTAAATGCGCTTTACAATTAACTACTATATATACGGTCCGCTATTCGAGGCACACACTAAGGTTGAATAATATCTATAGCGGGTTGCATATTTCGCGCATTTTACATCGTCTCAATGTGCTTTACAATCATCTATTTGTGCTGACCGCTCTTTTAGACGCAAATTTAAGCTACAAGGCTTGATTTGTATTTCAAGTTCTATGTTTATAATTTGTACGTGCTCGTACCTCCCACTCATATCGAAAAGCTTTACTGACTTCCTATCGGCTTTGTGTTCAGACCGCTATTCAAGGCGCACAATGCAGCCAAACGGATTGTTTTGACCGTACGCTACACGGATGCAGTACTTATTTCATTAAAGCACTCAGTTTAAATCATTTTAAAGCGTTTTGCAATCAACAACATGCCATAGCGATCAGTTTAGAATGCTTGGGGGGTTTGTTTTCAATTACATATTCTACGCGTGTACGTACTATAGTGCACCATATTGATACCACATTTAAATATAACGTGTAAATGTGCTTTATAATTGATCAATAAACCATTTCACAGTTCTCTTCCATCAACCTCAGCCTCGATAGCGTGTAATATATTCTTTAGAATTTGCATGATAGGTAATATAATAAAACTGGTAACACCGTTAAAAATGTTGACGTTTCGAGCTTTAGGACATTTAGTCCTTCGTCGGAGTAAAAGTTTTTTTCTTTAGAATTTGACAACGGCCTGTGAAATTTCGATTGTTTTTCGATTGTATTTCGATTGTTTGATAATGTGTACATTCCTAAAACTATAATGGGCTATAGTCAAATTCTAAAGAATATATTACACGATATCGAAGCTATTAAAAGATGATCGACGAGAACTATGAAAAGACTATTAAACTTTATGTATGATGCAAAATGCTTTGTCAGTAAAGCTGTATGATGTGGCATTATATAAAAATCATTTACCACATTTTACATTGATCTTTCCAAAGCGTTTTGCAATGAAAATCATACCAAATTTGTGCTCAGCATATGCAATACCGCTAGGCGGTTTTATTTCAATTTCATATTCTTTATAATTATGTATGTGTGTGTTTGATACGCGCTGAATAGCAAATTTTTATTTCCCTGATCAATGTGCGCTCAACCAAACTTAACCGGCTTTTCTTTATAAAAGGCGAACTTTTTAACAAAGAAATTTGTTTTCAAATTGTTCTTAACTAATTACGCGATGTGCTCTTTATATGGCGCGGTTTTTTTATTGTGCTTTACAATCAAAATTATCTACGAATTGTAAAGGACGCAGCCTTGTAGTAGAGAAATGTGTTTTGTTCGTTAACTAATTACGTGATGTGCTTTTTATGTAGCGCGTAAATTTTGTGCTTTACGATCATCTACATATACAATTATTGTACATGATTGTATTTCTCTAACCCTAACTCCAATTTTTAAAATATATATAAGCTATCTATCAAGGTAAGCCCTACTGGTTTTTATAGATAGCTTGTACCCAAAAATCTATAAAATCTAGCCAATATAAATATGTACACATATTCGGTAACTCACTGTACTAAATACAATGGAATTGAATTGAAGTGTTTGAAATATTTTTCCACGGTTACCGAACCGCGGCATTTAATCAATAAAAAACCTTCTTCCGACTCGTTATCTTGGTATAGTGATGGCTAGATTATTCTGATTCGAAACAAAATCAGACTGACAAACTTTAGACACCTTTCTAGCTATTCTGTTTTTAAAATCACAAATGACGGTCTCAAGAACAAACCAAATCAAAACATGTATAGTACAAATAAAAATAAAAATGAAATATGACCCTTTCATTTTGTCTATTTTCACTGCTTTTGATTAATTTTTTTTTTTATATTTTATTCCATTTTTTTAACACTCGCCATTTGTTAAAAAATTGTTAGAAAACTCAAATCAAATTATATTATTTTCTCATTCAGTTCTTATTTTTTCCCATGCTTAGTAAACTCAATTGAAACAGGTAGTTAATTTTAACTTGGATTTAAGGCACCTCTATCTGACAAAAATGATGTATGAACTTTCCAATATGAATTGGCAATGAATAATTGATTTTGATTTGAAGAATGAGCTCTCAGTCTAGATATATATGTGATAAAATAAAAAGAATTTATTATCCAATGAAAATCATTGTGTATTTCGAAAAATGAATATCAGTAAAAAGATGGTATCAATATTTTAATCAAATTAAGTAGTTTAGAGCAACACTTCCAAGATTAAAAAGACGATGTGTGCATCGTAAAAGTTATTTACTAAGTGAGTAAGTAAATGAATAATCATGGAGTAATGAAACAAACAAAGAAAAAATAAAGAAATAAATGAACGAACGAGCGAAGAAACGAACATACGAACGAACGTACGAACGAACGAACGAACGAACGAACGAACGAACGAACGAAGAACGAAATAACGAATATTAAACGAACAAATGAACGAACGAACGAAGAACGAACGAACAAATGAACGAACGAACGAACGAACGAACGAACGAACGAACGAACGAACGAACGAACGAACGAACGAACGAACGAACGAAGAACGAACGAACGAACGAACAAACGAATGAACGAACGAACATGAACGAACGAACGAACGAACGAACGAACGAACGAACGAACTTAACGAGCGAACGAAGAACGAACGAACGAACGAACGAACGAACGAAGAACGAACGAACAAATGCATGAACGAACGAACGAACGAACGTAAGCATATGGGCATTTTGTCTGCGCATGCTCGTGTAAATGGAACGAAAAGGAATGCGGTCGCCATTTTGTTTGCAGAAAGCGTTCTTTGGGTTTTCTATGGAACGATCTAAGAACCATAGGGCTTTCGATGGAAGAGTTTGATTGGAAATCCAATCTACTTACATAGAGCAAGCGCTTCAGGATATCAACAATGCGATCATGTATTTATTTGGATAGAAATAAGTCGTCAAAATGTGCTCAAAAAGCAAAAACCTCGAGAGAGGACTTTCTTTGCTGTTGTCGTTTTCCTACATCCAGCTATTATTTTGAAGAAATCTCAATTAGAGGTGAGTAATTATGTAATGGTGTTTTAAAATTGCCCAAACACTAGTCTTGTCTTGAAGCCGATGATCTAAAATATATTGTTGTTTAAACGAGAAATTTGAGGATTGGCCAATTTTCACTCATTTGCAATACCAATTTACTCAAAATTTTTACCGTCCCCCACGTTGGAAATGGCCTTTATAACAAACCTTTTTACTTTATCTTTGCAGGGGTATAGCTTTTTTGCTTCTTAAAAGTGCATAGCTATGTGGTTTTAAAGGAATACTGAAGACCACCCAAACTATCTTGCATATTTGTCAGACAAGGAGTATTTTTCTCTGCCATGGTTTACGAAGATCGTCAAGTTATTGATCGTCAAATTGCATTGCACAAGGTAACTTAAGTGTTTAAATATTGTTGTCTATTTTCTGATTTTTAGTCACCTCTTCTAAATTCACGCAGTCATATTTTTAGCTCGAAGACATTTATACGCTGAAAATTGCATTCACTCAGTACTACCTCGAATCAAAAAACATGAAATAAGTTGAAATTTTTACCGTCCCCCAGCTTTCTTTTTGTCATCATTTTGATGCTAATAAATCAAAGAATAACTTGTGTTATTTATTGGTCATAAAAAATTGCACAGCTCTTGTACGGGCAATCCAAATTGACCACTTTGAAAACGTCTCGATATGTATTTGTGATCACGTGAGCATTCGAACTCATTGTTGAATGTTTATGATTGAAGACGACGTTTTATGTTTCCAAAATTACTGTTTTTTCACACTTAATCATTTTTGTACATAAATGTTTATAGATTAATTTTTGCACATTCTTGTTCCATGCAACCACAAATCATTCTCTTTCACTGTATATATATATTTTTTCTATTTACCATGGCTCTCAACCAGAGTAATGTTCATGCAAAATATAGTTTTGGTATGAAATTATATAAGTATAAAAATTACACTATTTAATATAACACCTATATGTTTCAAATAGACTATTGTGCTCTAAATTGCTGTAATAAACTAACTTGTGTCCCATATAACACTGTATAATACCTAATACCATAACCATAATTCAATTATTTCAGTTATAGGATAGCCAAGCAATCCTGCATGACCATGATCTGAAGGTTATGTTAAAATTACTGACTCTTCCAGTGACACTATAAGCAATTATAGTCATGCATTTATAGTCATCCAGTAAATTAAAAAATGTGCCATATCACTACATCTTTCACAAACTTAGCAATAGCTGTGTCTAGCCTCGATACAAAACCTCTAAAAGTAAACTTGCCCTGCAAGGCTTAGGGAGTGCAGCAAATTTGCTTTTAGAGAAATTAATAAATTTATAAAAAGGATGAAAGAAACTGATTATATGTTCTCTACTATTCAGGGAAATATGCAATGGACCAATTACTAGAACAACAGACAAGAGGGATGGTTGTGGCACCAAGGCTTTGCTGGAATTCTCAATTATATAATTTGTTGTCAGTGGATATGTATACGTCGAGTGATCATAGGAATTATTGACTGTACTTAGGTTGTGGAGGTCACACATAATGCCAGGGTTATTGCTATCAAATAATCTTTAGATTCATAAGCATTTTTTCTACAACCAAATTGTTATGGCTAATCACCAGGCTGTATAACAACACAGTTTGTCATGTATTCAAGTAGACAATGTCATATGTGGCATTGAAATCTTCTCTTGACTTTAGTTTTAACTCAATAAAATCAAGCAAGTTAAAATATCATTGTTCTCACTTGTCATTTTGACTAAACTGAAGAATATTTATTATTTGTCGGTCATGTTCTTGGTTGGAAAAGGCACAAGTCAACCAATTGAGCATGCTCATAGCATGTTTCACTAAGAGTATGCATGCTTAGATGTGAAGAAGAAGAAGTGACTATATTTTGACATTCATTTATGTTTAGCCCATTATGCTCTTGCATTTTATACGTCTACTTGATTGGTATGGCTTGTATATTTTTGAATACTGCTCACTACAATTGTGTACAATGTCTTAACTTGTGTGAATTCATTTTTTCTGGTCTTTTGTTTTGATTAACAATAACAGCCATTGATTTCTTTAAATTTCATTGCCAATAAAGGAATCAAAAGAGCTATGTTGCAGGTTATTCGAAAGGTCTGTAAGGATTTTGTGTGCAGTTTTCCTTGAACAAGTGTTGTCAAGTACAATGCATGTGCTGAGTTACCAACCCATTCTGGATGTAGATATAATTATTTGTTTGCATAATTGCCAACTAATAAATTTTAAAAAAAAAAAACATTTTCGCAAAAATTTCGCAAATGAATAAATCCATGAATTTTGTAATTCATTTTAAATAGTATTAACGTGGTGAAAGGTTTTTCCGAGACATGTTTGCAGGTTTCTGTGATCTTCATGATTCAATTTATTTTCGTAATTTCTGTCCCAAAACACGTCCGAAAATCTGCCTAAAACTCCTAATTTTGGAAAACATCACACTGGTTTTTTTTCCACACACTACACAACCAGTTCGAGACCTATGGCTCACACTAAAAATGCTGATAAACAAGAGGAAAGTAAATAAAACGCTTGTTATATTTCGCCATTGCCGATAGCTTGTTTATGTTTTTGCGAAGTGCAGGCGCATGTCAGCGGTTAATAAAATCAAAATTGGATTTTTCTGAGCGTGCGCAGACAGAATGCCTACATGCTACGAACGTATGAACAAACGAAGAACGAACGAACGAACGAACGAACGAACGAACGAACGAACGAAGAACGAACGAACGAACGAACGAACGAACGAACAAACGAATGAACGAACAAACGAACGAACATGAACGAACGAACGAACGAACGAACGAACGAACGAACTTAACGAGCGAACGAAGAACGAACGAACGAACGAAGAACGAACGAACAAATGCATGAACGAACGAACGAACGAACGAACGTATGAACAAACGAAGAACGAACGAACGTATGAACAAACGAAGAACGAACGAACGAACAGTAACGTTTTACCATATATATATATATATATCTTTTTTGAAAACTTTAATCGGTTAATTGTGTTCGTGATAAAAAAATGAAGTAACATTAACTCTACAAAATCCACGTTACTTTACGAGATTAACTTCAAATGTAACAAGCACGTGCTAAAAGTTTCAAATTCTTAGTAAATTGAAAAAGATACTTCTTTTAGTAATGCTGTAAAATAGAAAACCGACATAAGAAAACCAATTATTTTCCGTGTCACAGGCTGAAGTGGTTTCATCGAAAATGTATGTCAGATTTTGGGCTTTTAATTAATTAAACTTAGGACATTTTCAGCCTCAGGGTTCTTATTTCACTGTTTGTTTATGCTAGTTCCTTCTACTGTTTGCCACTGACACATTCTATTAATAAAATCCCTTTAGAAGTAAAAACGTCAGACAGAATTGATATAAACAGCTGTAGCAAGAATAATTAATTAATATAATCATAGCCTCCTCCACAGGCGTCTCTGTGATTTAATTTCTGTGCTGCTACTAGAGAGGGACTAGGCGCTAGTTAGGCGAGAAAAGAGAAAGTTACCCAGGAAACCACACAGGAAGCCACACAGGAAGCCCAAAAGCCCAAAGATGAAAGAAAGAAGAGATGCCTGCGGAGGAGGCTAATATAATCAGTAGTTTGAAACTACTGGATGTTTTTAATAAGAGATATAACGAATAGCCTTCTACTCATTTACCTTCTTTTCTCTACATTTCGGCTTCCTTTGTGATGGTATTTTCGACCGTGAGGAGACTTCGTTCTCAGACTCCAACAGAGAGATGCCTGCGAAGGAGGCTAATTCAAACTGACGAATTTCACAGATGTGGAGTCAGACTGAACGGAGTATGCGCATGCCATATAATAAAGCCATGAAATATAAAACGGCTCACGTGTCTATATACTGCGATACGTACGTCGGGAGCTGTATAGAGCAAGACAGAAGTTGTGAATAAACATGAGGAGTGTATTTTTGACTTCTCGAGTGTTATACAATTTCAAGAGTGTTTATATCACCCGGCTATATCACAATTTATTATATGGATAACAGTGTTCTATTGGAAACTAAAAACCCGGGAGGATACTCCCTTTGTCCAAGTGGTAGGGATGATCGGCGTACCTTTTAGGGTTAAAATATTTCCTGTGCGTATACCTTTTATTTTAGGGTCCTTTAAGGGTTCTGGCTCAAAAGTCAGTTACGTAAAATGATTCCGTACCTGTAAGGGTCATTTTTACTATGCTTTGTTGCTAAAAGTAAGCTTGGCTGGCAAGAACATGGATACCTTTTAGGGGTCGTTTTCAAAACCTCCGCCGATTATCCTTACCACTTGGACAAAGGGACTAGCCCCGGGACTAAAACATTCATATTTTTCATACGCGCGCGTCCTAAAAACATTTTTTTATCCACATGATAAAAAGAACATTACACTTTGGCTTCAAAATGAGCTTAGCTTACAATGATAGTGTTAAAAGCAACATTTTACTCGCTCGTTGCGCTCGTTAGTAAAATATTGTTTTCACCACTCGAAAATATTGTTTTTATCTTCGCGCCACCGTGTAATATCCTCTATGTATAGACACATGCAAGCTGGCGATTTATATTGCTTTTATAACATATAAGTAAAGTTCAATATACCATTATCATCAGCTTACAAATACAAATGCGATTTTATATAAGTGAAAACACATCTTGATCAATCTTGAAGTTCCCTGCGCCATCTTTAAACGTAGACGGACATTTGCATCGAAGCGAGACGCACGTTGAGCTTGCAATGATAGAGACCTTTTAACACGTTGCGAGACAATTATTCACGTGTCTCTATCAGTGCAAGCTCAACGTTCGTCTCTCTTCAAGATGCTACCATCCAAGATGGCGCAGGAAACTGTTAAGGGGATTATTTTATTATTTTCTCTCTTTTAAATCCAAACACAAATTAAGTTTTACTAAAGAAATCATAATGAAACACATATTTCAAGAACAGATTAAATTGTCATGTTCAGTTGTAATATCGAAGCTTAAAAGATTATAAGATAATAATTTCTATTTCGTCTTATCACGTTAACGAGTTATGTATTTTTAATGTATGCAATGCAATGCAATGCAATGTAATGTAATGTAATGTAATGTAATGTAATGTAATGTAATGTAATGTAATGTAATGTCATGTCATGTCATGTCATGTCATGTAATGTCATGTGTTGTAATGTAATGTAATGCATTTTAGTGTATAATGTAATGTATTTTAGTGCACAATGTAATGCATTGCAATGCAATGTAATGTCACAGGCTTCCTATGCTCTGTTTCAGTACGAGGAGTTTGGTGGTTGGGCTTCCTGTTTTAACAATCTCAACGGTTTTCATATATACTCGAAATATCGCTCCTGAATTGAAGATATTTTATGTTGTAATTTCAAACATTTCAGATAAATAAAGTTTAATAGTTGGTCAACGCTTTAAGAGTAGTTGTGCTTCCTTTAATTTTGAGACCGTTTTAAGTGTGCTTTGGCAGCGCCAACGTCGTCATCATGTGTACACACGAATCATGAAGCGTTTTATTGACTGCATTTGAAGAAAACCAGGTTATAGATATTTTACCATAGTGGTAGGGGTTGGTTTTACTCCTATCCCAACTTAAGCACAGCAATTTTGCTGGTGTTTTCTAGAGTGAATGAGTAAGAGAGTTTATACTTTCGTGTATCTTCTTTTGGCTTTCCGTCCCACAAAACTCCTCCATGTTTACCACAGGAAACTCAACATTCGCGTAATTGGTTTGTAACAGGTTCAGTTCAATTCATTCTTATTTAGTTCCTCGAGTTACAATATATGTACATATGGATATAGAGTCTACATACTTTTAGGTACATGCTATGTATAATAACCGCAAGGGCTAACGTAGATAGATAACTAACCTGGCTAGTTTTTGAATTTTTTAACTTAAATGACAGTAATAAATTTTGTACAGCTCATAGAGTTTGAGAGCAGTCAAACGACATTGATAAAGTTTTAAATTAAATCCCCATGTTATAGTCTCAAAATATAATTATTAAACAAAGGCTAAAAACACCGTAATGACGTTTAGGCTGTTATTTAAAAAAAGAAACAGAACAGTTGATACGATTATTGTGATCGATATGATGCCTCAGTCCAACATTTAAAAAAATCCTCTAAGGGACGGACCATTGTTGCAAGCTAGTGATTGGAACGAGGCATGAAATCGAATACAATAATCGTATCATTCAGCTGTTCCTATAATTTATAAACCAGCCCAAAAGTCATTAACCCTTTGAGCCTTTGTTAAATAATTATATAACCCAGGGAGTTCTTTAATTTATTATATTATATCAGTATTACAACTGATTGGAAAGCAATTTGTTCTGAAATCATACGAGTGATTTAGCGGGAGTGCAATTTATTAATCACAAGTAAGATTTCAGACCAAAATTGCACGACACGAAATTCTATTGTCACTTCATCCAGGGGCGGATCTGGGGGTGTGGCACCAGACACCCCTCTAGCGCAGCAATTATCCCCGATTTTATCTAAGACATTTATGAACTGAACACCCCCTCACATGACAAGATACATTCATTTGCAATTTGGACAACCCTCTGACATATTTCTGGATCCGCCCCGGCAATCATATCCACTTTGTAATCTTTTTGGATAAAAACAAACTGTACATGTTGGAGCATATTACTTTGTTCCTTTTAAAAACTATTCACTCCCTAGTGAGTTTTTGAAATTAAAAACACACGAGGTTACTGTTTTTTTTTTTAATGTTGGAAGAAATTGATTCGAACGAGGCATGATATCAATCACACTAGTTCATATAACAGCCTTAAAAGTTAAGATGTTTTGAGCCATTGTTTGAGATTATTACACGGGGATTTCTTTAATTTAAAAAGTAATATCAATGTCATTGCACTGGCTCTCAAGCTCCATGAGGCATGCAAATTGCATTACTGTCATAAGAGTAGATTTAAAGCCATATACTACGGGTTTTTTATTTAAATCTTTAGCTTTCGTTGGGTACCGACATCATTACTTTCATTTACTGTTTGTTGAACTTTTCTTGAACTTTTTAGCTCAAATCTCAAATATTTCATGATGATACAACCGACATGAAAATATAAATTTGTTATTATTATATTGCATTGTGGGTATTATTATATTGAGATGTTATTATTATATTGCATTGTGGGTATTATTATGTTGAGATGTTATTATTATATTGCTTTGTGAGTAATAATATTGAGCAAATCTGAGCAAAGAAAAGTCGTACAGACTAAACCGTCAATCGAGTCACGCAAGGAAATATCGACAAAAAAAACGAAAATTTATTTCACACTGAATATTTTCATTTTTTCATTTTTTATATTAATGTTTTTTTTATTAAATACATGAAAATACACTGATGAAAATATTGATTCATGTTTTACAATAACACTTTCTATTATAAAAACAACTTTCAAAGTGGTATTAAAAGTTTTTCTTATAATTTAATTTCCTTTCCATATACACCGTGGTGACAAAACCTTTTGAATGGAATGTACGACATATGGCTAATTAGCCTGTCGTTGCAATTCTCAATGATTTTTGAAAGGCTTCTTACCGTCATTCACCTTTGGTAACGTATTTCTACCTTGCTCAATATATTGGACCTTTTCTATGACGTCAAACCATAATAACAACATCAAAAAACAATTTCTAGAACATTCGACTCGTTCAATAGAACCTGAATTTTGATTGGGTAATTAATAGGTATTGCAGTAAAACTAAATTTATATATCTTAGGAAAGCTCTGATTGGTTGGATAATTTCAAGTATTATACATTTCTATAAAGTTTGACAGATCTCTTTGTATTTTCAGTTGATATAACGCGAGATCTGATTGGCTTTAATTTAGTTCAAATAATAATATGCTATAAATAAAACGTCTTCACTTTCTAATCTGTATTTATTGTACTTCGATATAACATGAGCTTTGATTGGCCAAAAATCAAATATTTTAAACTGTCTTATATACCGTGTCGTGATGTTTGTGTTGTCTTCGTTGTTGTAGGAGCAGATTTAACTAAGGGTTGTCCTATTTTTCTGAAACTCTGATTTGGTTCACATTTTCTGTGTAGTCACCATCTTGAGTTACGAGAAGACATTAAAGCAAAGACAATTACACAAGAACAACACAAAGCAAGACATTTCTCAAAAGGTAAAATTGATGTATAAAATTTAACAAAATATCGTTGAAACTAGCGAATTAACTAGTAAAGGCTGCGTCGGTATTAATAGAATAAAAATGTGTAACAGCGTTAAATTAAAACTTAACTTTTCTGATGTTTCGCGATCGAGATTTAGAAACTCGGAGTAAATAAAAGCCTTTTAAATTTCCTATTTTTTACAAATTTCATCTTATTGCCTGTGATTTAATTGAAAGGTTTTTTTTCTATTCTTAAACTTCGTTCTTCTAAGATATATTTGTCTCTGGCACAGACAAACACAATATCAACATCAGGAATTCCCCAAAATACCTTTCTTTAATTTCAGTTTTATCGAAAACAAATTAGTGATAAATAAAATAAAAATGAGTTTTACAATTATTGTATTCTATGATATTTTGGATAGATTCAAATATCTCTCATGAGATTTACTCACTTGCTTTGAAATTATATGTATTTATGATTATTACTTCATGCGTTCAGTATTATAGCCTGTTATCAAATAATATTTTTCGGTTATATTTACTCAAACATTATGTGAATGTTGGAGTGTAAAGCAATATATAATTGTGACTACTCTCTAATTTGAAAAGGGAATATAATTTTCTGCAAAGAAGAAAGAATAAGAATTACTAACAACATTCTCGAAATATTGTTACTGCTAACGTTTGTTTTTCGCGAATTCGTATTTTCAAATGAAGGACAATATTTTATATCATATTTTTTTTGGTATTTACTTTATAAAGTGAGTGAACATCACGAAACGCGAGTATTAAAAACAAAAATTACTGCACTGACTCTAGATAGGGAAATAAAAAAAACGCCTTTCCTAAAATAATAATGATTAAAACCTCTAGCTTAAATCACGATCGATAGTCTACGTGAGCTGCATTATAAGCTTATAATCATACATAATGTAATGTCACATTAACACTTTATTACTGGCTTTGTCAAACTAACTCGTTAGAGATCACCATGTTCATAAGATTCACTAAATTATATTTTCAAACAAATATAAATAATAAACGTCTTTCCTTTTAAGTCAAATAATTTAGGCATTGTTTTTTATATGTAGTTAATATGTATACACCAAATTTTAAGAATGTCCCGTGAAAAAAGAACATAAATAATGTATTAACAATAAAATAACAAAAGAAAGAGTTCAGCTTGAGTGATCTTCATTTGTCTTTAATTAATTCCTTTCCCACTAAATTACAAAAGTAAGGACAACGTTCTTGCAACTAGATGTATATGCTGTTATGTGTTTTTTTTTTTTCTTCTCTTCTATTGGTTCTATTTTATTATATTTGATATTTACTGATTATTGTAGTTGTGGTTGCTGTTTTTATATAAAAAAATTATTTCTAGTTTATCATTTGCGCGCAGCCTACCCGAGGTTTTTTCTACTTGCTTATGAATACAAATACTAGATCAAGAAACCCTCTGGTTTCCAGGGTATTCACAACATATTATTCCGAATTAATTCTGAAATTATCATTATCATTATTTATTACTGAATAATGATGATTGTTATTCTCAATGCCAGTCTTGGTTTCATTTGCTTTTTCAAGCTGAATGTTTACGCCTAAACGTGAGGCCTAGGAGCTAACCTTTTTGTTAAAAAATGATATTTCATGATCAATATTAATTTCTGATTTAATTCAGTTTGTGGTTTCGCAATCTATCCATGATGCTATTAAACTCGAGTGCATTATACGTAGTTTTATCACATTATTATCAAGACAAAGATCTAAGAGAGTCGAGGATTATATCGATGGATGTAGTCATGGAAGTGGTTGTTTAGAGTATAATGTACTAGGTACATATAGTATAGTTACTGAATAGTATCATCTAAATACTATATTTAATGATACTTTGTGTATTAGGCAAAATGCAGTAGTAGAGCAAAAACGGTTTTTTTTGTTAACTTTATAAAAAAAATCACCATGAAAGATTGTTACGTGCTGCCTGCAGTTTCGGGCGTTAATCCTTTTTAGGAGTAAACATTTAAATTTAAAAGTTTTTGGTGTAAGTGCCTTCCTTGTAGGCTGGTTAAAAATGGTAGCCTTTTTACCAATCGTGAGAAAAAGGGTGTTCTTTCTGAGATTTACATTTAGACTTTAATCCTTCGTAGGGGGAAAATGTACACCTTAAGAAAAATATGTATGTTAATCCATTTTAGAAGTAAAATTGATAGCCTTTATACATCAAGATCGTGAGAAAAAGGGTGTTACTTTGGAAGCCTTTATATTTTTAATTAACAAAAATCGTGTTTCTTTCTGACGTTTTGGAAGTTAATACTTATTTTGTGACGTAGTCCTTTGTTAAAATGATAGCTTTCAATAAATAGCATTACTTTGTGATATTTTGGTTGACGCTAATCCTCCGCAATTGTAAAAATGGTAACTTACTCTGTAAGTGTTACTAGCCGACGTTTCGGATATACGATTAAAGAAAATTCATTAGAAATCAAAAATCCAATACCGCAAACCTTATTTCATTGTTCGACATAAAAACTAAGTCGTAAAAAACTATTAAATAACAAACAGAGATAACTAAATAAAACATACTTTGAATGATGATTCTATGGATCAGAACATTTCCCGAGTGCGCACTTCCAATGCTATACATCACCTTTTCAAATAATGATTTCATACAATTGTATGGAAAACAGAGATAAGTTAATAAAAGATTCAAAAGTACTTTGAATGCATGGTGATTCTATGGATCAAAACAATTTCCCGAGTGCACACTTCCAATGCTATACATCACCTTTTCAAATAATGATTTCATACAATGGATTGAAAAACTGAGATAGCTAAATAAAAGATTCAAAAGTACTTTGAATGATGATTCTATGGATCAAAACATTTCCCGAATTCGAAGTGCACTCTTCCAATGCTATATTTCAACTTGTCAAATAATAATTTCATACAATGGATTGAAAAACAGAGATAAGTTAATAAAAGATTCTAAAGTACTTTGAATGATGATTCTATGGATCAAAACATTTCCCGAATTCAAAGTGCACTCTTCCAATGCTATATTTCAACTTTTGAAATAATAATTTCATACAATGGATTGAAAAACAGAGATAAGTTAATAAAAAGATTCAAAAGTACTTTGAATGATGATTCTATGGATCAAAACATTTTTCGAAGTGCACACTTCCAATGCTATATATCAACTTTTTAAATAATAATTTTAAACAATGGTACTTGAGTATTAGAGTTAGCGCAACGAATTCGTTTTCTAATAGCCACCGGAGGTGACAGTCCTGTCATCTTCTGAATAAAAAACATGTTTTATTATTATTGATGTGTTTACGATATCTATATCCAAGAAGGTAAACAACATCACACAATTTGCACAGATTTTTTTTTTGTGTCCATAAAAGTTTGTTTGAGACTATTTTGTATTAAAAGGTAAATCAATGAATTATTATTTGTTTGTAGTGCAATTCTAGAGTTTGTGAACGATATTCCAAATGCCCTAAGGCTGCTCTGCTCTAAGTAGAAGAAATCATACTTTGACATGAGCATTGATTTGATTTTTTAGAAAAAGTCACGAAAAAGAAACAAAAACGACTTCATATCGGAGAAATATTTGTATGCAATATAACTAATGTTAGATTTAGCAGTCAGCTTATTGTTTTGGTTCATTTTATTTTTTATATTGTTAATATTCAAATATAATTTAAAAATACTTTTTCGGAAATTGTTAAATTTGTTTGTCTGTAATAATACAAATCTAGTTGTTTTCTTAGAATATCTCAGTTGTATAAGGTGTACCTCAAATATATCTACTTGGTCCTTCAGACCTTTCAAAAGTGACAAGAACACCACTGCAAAAAATGTCGTGATTAAATAAAATGAGCTACAACTTCTACTACATTTTTTTCGATTCGTGTACCCAAGGTTCAAACTCTGGACAAAAAAACTAGAAAAAGCAAACAATTCTTACAGCTAAAAATAAACGTCAAATTTAAATCTATCGAAAATAGAAGAAACTAACAGCTAAGTCTCCCATATCAACTGCAGCTTGTTCAAATGTACAGATATTCTAGCTGAATTGATTATTGTGTACCACAAGGACCGACTTTGGGCCCCTTTGAATTAAAGTATTACAATTTATACCAAAATATAATATTTATTCACGTTCTTTTAAAATGGTTACACAAATGTGTGAAAAGGAATCACATCTTATATCACCTGTCATTAAATAATGTGTTTTCATAGTAAATGTACACAATAATAACCTGACTTTTGTGTTTCACAAGTTTATATGCTTGGTCCTATTTATATTTGCGTACCACAAGGAATTTGCAGCGCTTTTGAAGGTAAAATATAGAAAATAATATTGCATAAACAAAAATGCCATTTTTTTGTCGGTATGTACCACAAGGAACTAACCTTGGCTTCCTAAAATAAAGCGTAAAATGAAAATAGCCCATTAAAAATCTACATCATTTTCAACACATATACCAATTGAGGCATTACAGCGGTTCTCAGTCACACGTGCACCGCACGCATAAAAAGCACCGCTATAAAACGTGAAGTTGGTGGACGTCAATCAAACTGTGTTTACAAGACGCATGGTGTTTTTACTTCAGTCGGGCTGCGAAACATGTCTGAATCCGACGAAGAGGTTGTTGTAGGAATTCAGACATGTTTCGCAACCCGACTGAAGTAAAAACACCATGCGTCTTGTAAACACAGTTTGATTGACGTCTACCAACTTCACGTTTTAAAGCGGTGCTTTTTATGCGAGCGGTGCACGTGTGACTGAGAACTGCTGTAATATAATCTTTCTTAGCGAAACAAAACTAACTTATACTTTAAGAAACAGACACAATACAACAAAATATAAATTTTATGACTTTTTTAAAACCGATTACAAATAAAACAATTATATGTGTTCATACAACGCAGAAAATGGCATTGATTATAATCTACATTAATGTGTACGACAAGGAATTAACTAAACTAGGTCCACTGCATGATATACAAAAGTGAATTTATTTTCTGATAACAATAGTAAGTCAAAGAATAGAAAACAGTATTTAATAAAAACTAATGTTTATTATATATTTTCATACTTCCATAAAACGCAGGCTATGCCCATAGATCAAAGCTCCACTGTGGTAGCTCAAATTAACTAGGCATTTAAGAGTATTGTATGACGGATTTAGCGTTAAATAGAGCATCTCAGCACGCGATTGAGGCGGTAAGTGGGACCGAAACAAAATGATATATCAGCCATCTGGAATAGTTGTAGTAATAATTTACATTAAGAAGCAATGATCATATCGGTATATATTCCTTCATTTGGATAGCGGAAAATATTACAGCAGAAATGTATACCTAGCTCAGCGTCAGTGAACAAAAATCAAGACATTGTTTCATTCTCTTCCTTTCAAAACGAATAAAATATTTCTCGTCCGCTATGTTGTTGAAGTACTTTCGAAAATTCTTATTAACATATTTTTATAGTATGAAATGAAAATGTCACTTAAAGTTGACTCTTGCAAAATTTACTGTTTAAAATATTATTTTCGGGAAATAGTTTGCTCCACCATTTGTATACTATCTTTCAAAATATGTGATATTCAAAGGCTAAATCAATATAATAGACATAACATAGCTTATTATTAGTTTTAATAGACAGATAGTCAACGTTATGCTATTAAAAACCTTTGAGGAGGTATATACTCCGTTGCTATAGACTCAATATATGAGCTATACGTTAACCCCACGCAAATGAAAGTAGTGATTGACAACTATATAATAAAGCTGTGATCCAATAAAAATAAAAATAAACATCTTTATGGATTAAAAATAAGGGAAAAGTTTGAACTTCCGTCAATATATTACTATACGATATAATATATAATATAATTATTATTGTTTGTATTTAATATATACATAGGTTTATCAATATTTATTATGTACGTTTGAAACGTGATTATGTTGGGTTTTTTTTTTACATGTCGATCATCTTAACTGTGTGTTTTGATTCAAAATGTGTGCAATAAACCAACCAACCAACCAACCAACCAACCAACCAACCAACCAACCAACCAAACAACCAACCAACCAACCAACCAACCAACCAACCAACCAACCAACCAACCAACCAACCAACCAACCAACCAACCAACCAACCAACCAACCAACCAACCAACCAACCAACCAACCAACCATTTAAAACAACTAACCAACCGGCAACCATTTAAAACAACCAAACAACCAACCAACCAACCGACCAACCAACCAACCAACCAACCAACCAACCAACCAACCAACCAACCAACCAACCAACCAACCAACCAACCAACCAACCAACCAACCAACCATTAAAAACAACTAACCAACCAACCATTTAAAACAACCAACCAACCAACTATCTAAAACAGCCAACCAATCTAAAAAAGACATTACAAAGGAATAACACGTGTCTTAATGTCATACTTTTTAATGCTATTAACAAAAATAATGCAGCTTAATAAAGACATAAGTTCAAATATATCCTTTTTTTCTTTGTAGTCGTTATACTCATCTGCCATCAAAATGAGTCTATCGGACAATAACTGCCGAGATAACTGGGCACCATACTACCTATCAATCACTACAGCGGCAATGAGTGCTATATTGTCAGCCATCACAGTTCCTGGAAATCTTCTGATTTGCATTGCAATCCTGAAAGACCCTCGCAAAGACCTGCGCACATCGTTCAACTATTTTGTACTCAACCTTGCCATCGCAGACTTAATCGTCGGCATGATAACTGATCCAATGAGCGTCGTTTTCCACATACGGGAATCTATGGGCTATGAAGTGCAGAGTTGGATCTGGGTACTACACTTATCGTACTTTATTTCATGCA